>CAVLGL010000126.1:52469694-52717194 GCA_963668995.1 Parnassius mnemosyne
CCTGAATTATTACGTGCTCGGCGATGTGGTAAAACATCGTGAGCAAACCTGAATGTGATATAAAACATTATGCGAACATATGAAATCCGCTAACAGCGCGACGGACTTAATGCACCGGTCTCTTTAAAATAGCTGAGAGCCGTAGCAGCTCAGGAGCAAGCACTCCCTTTAAATTTTATAGTATGTGAGCAACCCAGGTTTGATACACGCTGGCACAAATGAAATTGTTAAATGCAGTTTTAAGTGTGGATTAACCACGTACTTGGCGGTGAAGGAAAACTTCGTAACGAAAACTATATTTCGGAGAAAGTAAAATAAAATATTTCTAAGGTCACCAACACTTATTGGGACAGCACAAACTTCATCGCCCCAAAAACTCTCAAAACGAGAGGCAAACTTTGCCCAGCAGTGGCACGTATATAGCCTGTAACCTTACTTTACTCTTGTTATTTTGCAATATAATAAAACATAAATTATCCGCAGAGACGATATATACGATTAAAATTACGCCCCTCCTTTTTGGAATTTGCAAGCAATAATTAAAAATTAAAAATGTTGTACAGCTGACTTCAATATAAGTTATTTAAAAATAACTCAAAAAATATTGGTCTGACCTTGATTAAATTCATATGGGACCACACGAGAACTATCAGCTTTCATATAAAAAAAGAATCATCGAAATCAGTTCACTCAGTACAAAGTTATGAAGTAACACACATAAAAAACATACAGTCGAATTGAGTACCGTCTCCTTTTTGGAAGTCGGCAGAAAAAACGCGCGTTGACGCAAACTAAGCAGGAAAGCAGACTTAAGTCAAAGTGTACACTTAGCCAAAGATGAACGATATTATAATATTATAGAACAAGTTCATGTAGAAAACAAAATATGGTAAGATCACAGTGTAAAACAAAACAAATCATTACTAGAAGCAATTATAATATTTTAGCCTCAGACTTGTTAGCCGCTGAACGTGACCTATTGAAATCGGTAGCAAAATGAAATTTATATTTTGTTGGTATAGGCAAAAATATGGTAAATAGAGTCACTAGAAATAATAAAGTAAAATCAACCCTAGTAACTTAAGTTCTAACCCAAATTCATTCGTTCCTTTAAAAACCGATCATAAGGAAGTCGAAGAAGAGATCCTCTTACTTCGTACTAATTGTTCAACTGAAGTACATGTTATCACTGCTTTTATTGTAAAACGTTATAGAGAAATATTAGTACAATCGCTCACATTCATATTTAACGTGTGGTTTCCAAAAGGAGTTTTTCTGTTTTACCTTAAAAAACCATTCACCTTAAAAAACCATTATCCATTCTATTTAAAAGTCTGGGGGGAAAGTCGTTTTAACATTTATAGGCCGATATCAGTACTTCTATCTTGTCGAAAGTGTTAGAAAGTCTTTAAAAAAACAACTTGTATATATTTTTGAATAAAACTAATTTTACGGATTTTATCGCGTATATTAACTTATTTTTATATTCCCGACGTTTCGGGTGCTTTCCAGCACCCGTGGTCACGGGGGACTGAATTGTTTGACGTCCTACTGTCATAGTTAGCCCGGCTACCTTCAGTTTTTTAATATTAATTTTTGGTTCGATTTACGCAGAATGAGCTTACAGTATCTTGAAGTCTAGCAGTGGTATACTTGGGTTTGGATTTGATTTTATTAATTATGGGATCCCAAGCAGATGGCAGCACCCATCCATCTTCTCTATTGAAATTAGGATGTTTTTTAATTTCAATAGCCTCGCGAATCATCCTTGGGAGGAATCGGTGTTCTTTTGCGAGGATTTGTGGTCTATCAAATCTAATGTAATGACGGGGACGATCCTGAACATGTTCACAAACTGCAGACTTCCCGATACGTCGGTGCTTCACGTCAGCTATATGTTCTTTAACGCGGGTTTTAATAGATCTTTTTGTTTGTCCTATGTACGAGAGACCACATTCACAATCCAGCTTGTACACTCCTGCATCTTGTAGAGGGATATGACACTTGACGGATGGTAAAAATTGACCAATCTTCTTCAGCGGCTTGAAGTATGTTTTAATGGAAGCTCGCTTCAAGATGTAGCCAACCTTGTCTGTGACTCCTCTGACATAGGGTAGTACAGCAGGCACACGCTCGACTGTGGCTGGCTTCACTCGGTCACTGTGACGTAGGCGCGGGACCCGAAGCTTGTTGTCTTGCAGTACTTGCTCGACGTGCTGAAGCTCGGCGGCCAGATGTTTTCTGTCACAGATCCCTCGTGCTCTCTGAAACAAAGATTTTCCCACGGTAGCTAACTGTGAAGGATGATGGTGAGATTCACCATTTAAATATCGGTTGGTATGGGTATTTTTTCTGTACACAGTATGACCAATAGCGTTATCAGGATTTCGGATGACTAAAACATCTAGAAAAGCTAAAGTATTGTTTGCCTCTAACTCCATTGTGAATTGTATTTTAGGGTTTATGGAATTAAGGTGGTTTAAAAATGCAGTTACTTTGTCAGATGGTAAAATTGTGAAAGTATCGTCTACGTACCGCTTGTAGAATCTTGGATTTACAGGAGCAGTAAGAAGGGCTGGGCTCACCTGTATCTCTTGGACTTTGAGGAGAAAGCCCTTCTTACTGCTCCTGTAAATCCAAGATTCTACAAGCGGTACGTAGACGATACTTTCACAATTTTACCATCTGACAAAGTAACTGCATTTTTAAACCACCTTAATTCCATAAACCCTAAAATACAATTCACAATGGAGTTAGAGGCAAACAATACTTTAGCTTTTCTAGATGTTTTAGTCATCCGAAATCCTGATAACGCTATTGGTCATACTGTGTACAGAAAAAATACCCATACCAACCGATATTTAAATGGTGAATCTCACCATCATCCTTCACAGTTAGCTACCGTGGGAAAATCTTTGTTTCAGAGAGCACGAGGGATCTGTGACAGAAAACATTTGGCCGCCGAGCTTCAGCACGTCGAACAAGTACTGCAAGACAACAAGCTTCGGGTCCCGCGCCTACGTCACAGTGACCGAGTGAAGCCAGCCACAGTCGAGCGTGTGCCTGCTGTACTACCCTATGTCAGAGGAGTCACAGACAAGGTTGGCTACATCTTGAAGCGAGCTTCCATTAATACATACTTCAAGCCGCTGAAGAAGATTGGTCAATTTTTACCATCCGTCAAGTGTCATATCCCTCTACAAGATGCAGGAGTGTACAAGCTGGATTGTGTATGTGGTCTCTCGTACATAGGACAAACAAAAAGATCTATTAAAACCCGCGTTAAAGAACATATAGCTGACGTGAAGCACCGACGTATCGGGAAGTCTGCAGTTTGTGAACATGTTCAGGATCGTCCCCGTCATTACATTAGATTTGATAGACCACAAATCCTCGCAAAAGAACACCGATTCCTCCCAAGGATGATTCGCGAGGCTATTGAAATTAAAAAAAATATCCTAATTTCAATAGAGAAGATGGATGGGTGCTGCCATCTGCTTGGGATCCCATAATTAATAAAATCAAATCCAAACCCAAGTATACCACTGCTAGATTTCAAGATACTGTAAGCTCATTCTGCGTAAATCGAACCAAAAATTAATATTAAAAAACTGAAGGTAGCCGGGCTAACTATGACAGTAGGACGTCAAACAACTCAGTCCCCCGTGACCACGGGTGCTGGAAAGCACCCGAAACGTCGGGAATATAAAAATAAGTTAATATACGCGATAAAATCCGTAAAATTAGTTTTATTCAAAAATGTGTAGTGTTCGCGTAAATATAAGAAATCAACTTGTATATATCTTGGTAGGGTATATCTGTTATCGAACAGGCAATATGGGTTTCGTTCGGAACAATCAGCCAATGGTACAATACATGACTTGACTGACTTTGTTGTCAATGCCATCCCAATGCAATATTTGAGATGCCTGAGATTTTAAGTGTTTGGGAAAAATTTCTCCTCTTGCGTACACAGCCAGCGCCCCCCTTGTACGTTTGTGCGTTGCCGTATTCAAGTGTTGAAACGCACGATTGTGCTTTACTAAAGAAGACAAAAATCATAACCACCAAAATCATTGTTTGTCTAAATTTATCAACATTATTTTTGTTACTAGAGTATTATAGTACAGTAATTATCTTTTAACAACAATACACAACAGTAATGAAAAAACAATAAATATAGTAGGTACTTTTAAAGCACTTCTAATCTACATGTAATTATTATATGACATTTTAAAAAACAATATTAATAAATTAATATTAGACACAATTATACATTGCATTTTGTGCGTCTTATTTTTGTGGTAGTATAACAGCTTTCTTGCCTGCATTTCCTACTTGATCTTGTCAGATCATCAAAAACAGGGAAATGACCAACTTGGTCAAAACGTTTATCGACGGATGGCGGTAATGCTCTGTACCTCTTGTAAGGCTTTTTGGCAGATGATGCAGTCTTCTTATTTTCTGTACTATCGTGAGAAGTACCTGTGAAGCAGTCCATAAGAGCATCGGCTAAGCAAACTCTGAACCATAGCAAATCTTAGCCTTGACATTTTTCGTGTCACAGTCCATCCCCAAGCTTTTACATTGCAAGGTTTAAGAAATGGATCAGTACTTTTACTTTTCATTTCTTTATTTTCTTGTATTAAAATATCTATCAGAATACAAGCAGCTATTTGGAGAAGCATTATTTGATAGAAGCAGGACAACAGCACGACCTTCGCCTAGAGATTTGTCTATAAAGGTAGGATTGTTAGGATAGTACAATTCGAAATCTAGCATTAGCTCATCACTTGTTGTGATAACGTTATTATTAAGTCCAAGAGTATATTATATATATATAGGCTTGTTTTTAAATAAAACTCGTAGCTTGTATTTACCCGTAAATGGTATAATTTGTTCGTCAAATGAGTATGTGCCCGAAATCCTTTCATTCAGTCTACATGCATTTTTGACGGCATCAAGAAGAACCGGATGTAATTCTTAGTTATGAGATTTTCAAAAAAACTATCATAATATCTTTCAAAAACTATAATGGAGTCTTCACTTCTTCTCCACCTAGCCGAGGAGGCTACTCATGGGGTACGTCATTAAATTTAGTGGCTTTTCAAATTCTTATTCTTTTATTTTGTTATATACGGCGGTTGTTGATACGAATGGCGTTTTTGTTTGCAAGTGGTATGTTTTTCTGATACTCACATTGCAGTAACTCAGCTCTATGCTAATAGGACGTTTATGTATGAGTTATTAACGCTCCCTTTGTCACTGGGTGTCTCTAGTACAAGATCTTCATCCAGGAGTCGGTGAACACGAACAGGTAGTTCAAACTCCTCTTCTAATATCTCGAAGACCCGATTGTGACCCATCTTCGATCAAAGCTTGCAACAAATTGTCATTTAAAAGCCGCCCTACTGAAAATATTACAAGTGTTAATTATATGAATTTTACGTCTTATGATTACAAATAAAAACGACTACGCACGATCGTGCGTTTTAATATTGTGGACCTGTTACGAAGTCTAATATTTTTAATTTGCTTTATATTTTTAATTCCAAATAAATTTTTAATTCTTACTGTAAGTAAATAACTAAAATAAATATTTAAATACAAACAACTGATACACAACAAATTTGAACTTGATTAAAATATACTTACGTCGACCGTTGCCGTCCACAATCCTCATGTCTATCTTGAACACTCACAAACACGTTACTACCCTCTGCGTGACCAGCGATGCATTTTATGTTGTATAGTTAAATTAAAGTACAATCTATTAATACCGTTTCGGGACAGTACAATGAAATTCCACGCGCGCTAGATTTTTTTTATGATAACGCACGCCTGTACAGTCCGTTCTGAAAGGGTAAGCTCGGCAATTGCCGTGGCTCGGCAACGTGCTTTGTGGTGTTACTTGGTAAAGATCTAAGTTCAGCAGTTGACTTGTGATGGGCCGTAATGATAAGGATGAATTATTTCATCTTCGGTTATGACACACAATTGCTAGTTGTAACATTTTTTTCTTTTAAACATTGCTCTAATTTTTCGCATATTAATATTATGGTCTATATTATATTGTTAACTGAATAAAATAAATTTTACGGATTTTCTTGCGCTTAAATTTAACTTTTTTTGATTCCAGACGTTTCGGGCACCCCATGTTTGCCCATCGATGGTATTGGCAAGCATGGGGATGAATTCCCTCCATATTTCCCACAGTTTCAATGCTTGGCGGGTTTGTTATCAGGAAGATGCTTCAGCTACAACCATAATATGTCTGTACCACGTACGTACGTTATTGTTGTTATTATGAGGATTTCTTGTGGTAGAAGTATCTGCTCTTCTATTATTTTGAGGCTTAGCGCTGCCTGACTCCTATCCATTTTTTATTGCTATCTTCCCTGAAAATAACTTGAAAAAAATTTGCAATTAAAAGTGCATATATCATTTTCTTGTCACTAGTTAATTTCACTTTTATAAAATAAATATAACATACAAACAAAGGACAATATTAAAACTCGCCTAAGAACCAACATATATTTGACTTTTACCAAAATTCTTATCCTTAATTATGCATTAGATAATATTCATTAGATAGTAACGGACACTTGTGACTTGTGAAATCAAAATAAAAAGGACTTTTTCGATTTTGAACTTTGTACCCATTTTTTAATACTATTGTGCTTCGTGTATAGCCTCCTGTGATTTGGCCAATCGCACAATACCTTCACTCACATATTTCAAAAGTTGTCATAAACTCAAATATATTATGAAAACGTTTATATTTTAAAATATATCTCAGATTAATATATGCCACAAGGAACTGGGGTACAGTGAAATCATCTATTTTCATTTAAAATAACAATACTATTGTCATCTCATTGGCAAATCAGCATTGTGCCACGCAAAAAAAAGTCAAAAACGTTGAAAGATGACAACAAGTCAAAATAGATAGACGTCAGACGTGCTATTGTTTTGGTTTCGTTTGAAAAAATACATTTCTGTAAATGTTTTAGGAATCTAAGTGTACTCTGTAGTTGCTTTGTTATGCGATAAGTTTATATAAATTACAAACAACGGCTTGAACAACGGAATACGATGTTTCATAAACATAAAACATAACCTCAAAATCGCTATGATAACTGCAAATATCTACGTTTTAAGAAGTGTCCGTCAGGAGTTATTGTTCTTATATACAATTATGTGTAATTTCGGACTTAAAAAGGTATTTTTTTTCACTGTTGGTTCTTAGGCGAACATTGTATGGACGCAAAACATTGTCCTTTGTGAGTGTGATATGGTAATACTCCGCCCCATTTTTTTCCGCTACAAGGTCGTATCTATAGTACTAACTATAAGATTTTTTTCAAAAACTTTTCAAACTCTAATAAGTAAAAAGTAATCAATAAAGTTATTATGTGCATATGGAGCTGCACAAGCGTAATTTATTGGCACTTATTTTAAAAACGATGAAAATGTAAGAATTGATACATTCAGTTCAGAAATTACAAATGTAGTACGTACAAAACCTATAGAGGATATGCCCTAATAAACATGCTCGGCAGGCAAACTATTCGCAGTACGAGATATCTCGCAGTTTGGATGCTGTTGCTCATCGTCGGTCTGGATATTTTACATTTGACGTAAACGAAATAGCTTATGGTCATGCAAGGACTATTTTATTCTATATTATGCTGTAATATATTTGCAACATAAAAAGGTCATAAGTGCCAGGCTCTCAAAAAGATATCAACGTAAAATAGCACCTTAACTCTGCTCTATTTGTTTGTTATTGTCCGCATGGTAAAGTATTCTGTCTTGGTTCTTAGTATAGATGTACCGGGTGTCCGGTGGCAGAATTAGGATTTCAAAATTAAATAATAAAAAAACTGCAAAATATTTTTTTTTATTTCAATGACTATAACAAAGAAGGGAAGTGCGGGTTTTATTTCTTAAAAATTATTTCGTCTAAATGTTGACCATCACGTCGGACACACTCTTGGAATCTGGCTTCAGTATTGCGCGCCACTCGCTGGAGAAGGGACGTCGGGATGCCATTAACCTCGCGAACGATATTTTCTTTTAATGCTGAGATGGTCGGTGGGGCGGTTTCATAAACTTTACTTTTGAGGTACCCCCACAGAAAAAAGTCCATGGGGGTAAGATCCGGCGACCTGGGTGGCCAGGGGATGTCAGCAAAACGGCTTATCAATTTGTTAGGGAACAAATCACGAAGAAGCGCCATGGTCTCTCTAGCAGTGTGAGGCGTGGCGCCATCTTGCTGAAACCATGTCTGTGAACTGTAGGCAGGATGTTCTCTTAATATTGGCAGGAAAAAATCGTTAAGCATTCGCCGATAAGAAACGCCGGTTACAGTAATGGCTTGTCCTTGACGATTTTCAAAAAAATAGGGTCCGATTATTCCTCTGCTTGACAATGCACACCAAACCGTCACTTTGGGACTGTGAAGTGGCTGTTGATGTTTCAATCGCGGGTTCTGTCCTTTAGGTGACCAATAACGGCAGTTCTGTTTATTTACACTTCCATTTAAATGAAAATGGGCTTCATCGCTCCAAAAGATTGTGTTCACTGTACGAAATCGCTGCAACATTGTTTCGCAGAAACTTTTGCGCCAATTGTAATCATTAGGCTTAAGCGCTTGCACAATTTGAATTTTAAAGGGGTGAAGTTTAAGGTCCTTTTTCAATATTTCGTGCACAATCGTTTTTGGGAGCCCTAGAGCAGCCGCTCTCTTACGCACGGACTGTCGCGGGTTATCGCGTAAACTGTTTGCGACAAGTTCGATGTTGTCATCAGTCCTCGACGTTCTGCTGGATCCCGGCCGCGGATTATTTGCTGCTGAACTTGTTTTTCTGAACCTCCGCACCCACAATCGAATCAAATTTTCGCTTGGCGCATCACGTAACCGTCGGATATTGTACCGCGAACAAAATCTTCGACGAGCAATAGCACAGGAATCGTTTGCTTTAAAATAAGCTTCGATTGCGAACGCACGTTGTTCACCCGTCCACTGCGACATCGTGACTAAGGAACCCGCACGAATGACGAATCGAACGTGACCCCCCCGCCCGCCCCTCCGCTAACGGTTCGAAAACAGTTCGAAATTTAAATCCTAATTCTGCCACCGGACACCCAGTAGTTATCTATAGGTTATTCACTTACTATCAGGTAGACTGTGTGCTCGCTTGTCGCTCTCATCCAAAGTAAAAGATGGTTATACTGACATTACACTGGCAGAATTCTATCAATCATCATCATTACAGCCCTTCACAAGTCCACTGCTGAACATAGGCCTCCCCCAAAGAATGCTACAAAGCACGGTCCTGAGCCAGCTGCATCCATTGACTTCCTGCATGTCTTACCAGGTCGTCACTCCATCTCGTGGGGGGACGCCCTACACTTCGCCTACCGGTACGAGGCTGCCACTCGAGAACCTTTCTTCCACATCGGTTGTCGGTTCTTCGAGCTATATGGCCGGCCCACTGCCACTTCAGCTTACTAATCCGTTGGGCTATGTCGGTTATTCTGGTTCTACTGCGGATATCCTCATTCCTAAGTTTATCACGCAGAGAAACTCCGAGCATAGTGCTCTCCATAGCTCGGTGAGCGACCTTGAGCTTCCTCACACGGCCAGCAGTGAAAGACCACGTCTCACTTCCGTAAGTCATCACTGGCAACACGCACTGGTTGTACAATTTCGTTTTAAGGTTTTGAGGTATGTCTGACGAGAAGATGTGTCGTAGCTTCCCGAACGCTGCCCAGCCGTGTTAAATCCGTCGATTGACCTATTGGTCGAAGTTGGACTTACCTAGTCGGACTATTTGTCCCAGGTAAACATACTCGTCAACAACTTCGAGCTTAGTGCTCCCAACAACTACCGGCATAGGTGTGACATGGACATTAAACATGATCTTTGTTTTGTCCATGTTCATCTTAAGACCTATCCGTTGGGAAACACTATCGAGGTCATTGAGCATAGTGCTTAGGCCCTCCAGCGATTCTGCTATAAGGACTATATCGTCAGCAAATCGTAGGTGAGTGATGTACTCGCCATTGATGTTGATACCGTATCCTTTCCAGTCCAGAAGCTTGAAAACGTCTTCCAATGCAGCGGTGAAGAGTTTCGGGGATATGACGTTACCCTGTCTTACACTTCTCTGCAATTGGATAGGTTTCGTACTCTGGTTCTGTACTCGGATAGCCATCGTAGCCCTACTGTACAAGCAGTTCAGCACTTCGATATACCGACAGTCAACTTGGCACCGCTGAAGGGACTGCAGCACCGCCCAAATTTCGACGGAATCAAAAGCTTTCTCATAGTCCACATACGCCAGTCATAGTGGCAAATTGTACTCCTCGGACTTCTGTACAACTTGCCGAAGGTTATGTATGTGGTCTATGGTGCTAAAGCCCTTTCGGAAACCGGCTTGTTCGGGAGGCTGGAAGTCGTCAAGTCTGCGCGCGAGACGATTCGTAATGACTCTCGAAAACAGCACGTAGACGCGGCTCAGAAGGGAAATCGGTCTGTAGTTCTTCAAGAGAGCGTTGTCACTTTTCTTGAAGAACAAGACCACCGCACTTCTGCTCCACGCCTCCGGTGTAATGCCACCATGGAGGACGGAATTAAAGAGCTTTTGAAGGACCTCAATTACCGGTCTTCCACCCGCTTTCAGAAGTTCCGCTGTAATTCCATCCTCGCCTGGGGCCTTACCGTTTTTAAGGTGCTGGAGAGCTATTCTAATCTCGCTCAGACTGACGTCCGGGATATCTTCGGAAAAGTGTCGGATGAGACTCGCTCTTGGATCGTTACTCACACTTGCGTGTGGCTCCAACGATGACGTGTACAGCTGCCCATAAAACCTCTCAATCTCACTCAAAATCTCAGGTGTCCCGGAAACGATGCTGCCACATTCCGTCTTTAGGCTTTGACAGTTGGCTCTTTCTGACAGACAGATCTCTGGCAAAGACTTTGGAGCCTTGGTTCCGCTCGATCCGTTCTTCAATACGAGCTGTATTGAAGTTGCGTAAGTCCCGCCGCATGCATTTGGAGATCTGTCTGTTCAGATGCCTGTATGCTGTCAAGTCTGTTGAAGAATGTAGCTTCATCTCCCGTCTAACAGCCATGAGATTAAGAGTGTGATCGGAGAGTTTTTGTGTTCTTCTGCGGCGGGTCTTGCAGAACTTAGCTCCGACCGCATGGACAGTTTCCACGAGCTTGTCATTCATATCGTCCACCTTATTGCAGTCTTCTAGTCACTGAAAACGGTTTTGTAACTCGAGCTGAAAGGTTTCGGGACTTTGGAACAGAGCACGAAGGGTACGGAGCGTTGACTTCATTAGATGAGACCTCTTCAACTTAACGTTTAGGTTCAGTGTGCCTCTAACCATTCGGTGATCGCTACCAGTTTTCACCCTCGCGATCACGGAGACATCACTGAACAGTTGTCGTCTGGTCGTCATAATGAAGTCAATCTCATTTTTTGTCGAACCGTCGGGGCTCGACCAGGTCCACTTCCTGTGGGGCCGCTTCTGGAAGAAAGAGTTCATCATTAAGAGTCCATCTTTCTCCATGAAGTCGGCCAGCTGCTGGCCCCTTGGGTTCCGTTGCCCTATTCCAAATTTCCCTACTTTCAGCTCACCGTTCTCTCTTGTGCCCAGTTTTGCATTGAAGTCTCCCATTAACACCGTATATTGGGTTTTGGAGGAATGCATGGCTCTAGAGATATCCTCATACATTTCCTCCATCGGGGTGTGCCGAGGTTGGTGCGTAAACCTGTATGACCTTCAGAGAATACCGTTTGGGGGTTCTGAGTATAAGGTACGCAACCCTCGTCGACACTCTCGCGATCTTTACAACGTTGTTAACGAGAGACTTGTGGACGATAAATCCGACACCTCCTTGGGACAGATGGTCGCACTCCCGGTGATAGAGCAAGTTGCCAGATTCGAGGATTACCGTGTCCTCCCCCTCTCTATAATCCTATAATATGCCAGCGCAATTTGTCTATCTCTTCTTCCAGCTTCACAATCTTCTCGTCAGTCCTCAGGGTGCGTGCGTTGTACGTTGCCAGGTCGAGTCGTCTAAGGTGGCAACCGAACTTCCACCGGAGTTTCTTAGCACCCCCTTTGTTTAATTTAGAATTGTTGCTTTGATCATTGGGGGGTATTTGCCATAGTTGCCACGCTTGGTGAGCGGGTTGGCAACCGCAGTTTCTTTATTGCAATTTTGGCTATTATCAGGAAGATGCTGCTGCCCGTCTCCTGCCTGTTCCCCTTTGTCGCCTTTTACGATACCCACGGGAGAATATGGGGTAGTGGATATTCTTGACCGCCACTACACGGCAAGAATTCTATTAAAAGTAGCCATAATTTTAAAGAAGCATAAGAAGAAAGAAGATTTCATCGCCATCTATGATTTTTTGAAATTTCCCCATTGTCGCCTCTTACGATACCAACGGGACGAAATGGTGTGATTGATTTGTGTACGCCAACTTCACTTGGCAAATAATTGATATAAAGAAGACATAATTAGTAAAACCTTAAATAGTCCCATTACAAAAATATGTAATTAATGTGTAGTGATCTGTTCTTGAATTAATTTAAGAATGTTCAGATTTGTCGCTCCATTTTCAATTTCCATCTTGTCAAAGCGTTTTGACAAGTTAGCTTCGCTTCAACAATAAATTGAATTTCTTTTTGAATGTCTAAAGTACTTTGCATCGTTGCGAACTTCATTCAAAATTTTGATACAATTCTTTGATTTTTACATTCTACTGGAACTAAAAAAGTAATTATGTGAGTGGTTTGTTTAATGTGTTTTTATGTGGTTTGTTTAATATGTGTATCTATATATTTGCCGTGTAATGGCGGTTAAGAATATCCACTACCCCATATCTTCCCGTGGGTGTCGTAAGAGTCCTGATAACAACAATATTACAATAAAAACTGCGGTTTCTGTCCAGCTCACCAAGCGTGAAAACTATGGCAAATCCTCCCCCCCCCCTATCATGAAAGTTACGAAAAGACGGCCTCCAGTTCCCGGCGGTCCCGCTATTCCTTGCTACTGTGGCGACCATGGCAACGGCGGGGCAGGGGGTGCTAAGAATCTCCGGTGGACATTCGGTTGACTTCATTATGATAACCAGACGATAACTATGTAGTGATCTCTCAGTGATCGCGAGGGTGAAAACTAGTAGCGATCACCGAATGGTTAGAGGCACACTGAACCTAAACATACTTTTTTTTATGATATTTACATTTTTTTTTGTTTACATCATTATTTCTTAGAGCAGTCCATATAGGTGGGTGTACTATGCTGTAGAATGCTTTGGAATAGTTAACTCTACATAGCCACAAAAGCTATGTAGAGTGTTTTTTTTTTATTATTTCTCTATTATTTATTTAATCAATATTGAATAACAAAATTATTCTTTTCCATTCTAAAAAAGCAAATAGGGACGAAGAAGAATGAAAATCAAAATATATGACACAAATTAATCAATTGCATTCCTTGGCTCCAAGGAATGACAAACAAAACAGCAAACTAAACACTAGTGTGGAGGGAACGTTTTTTTAATAAGAAAAAAAAACGATAAATGGAGTTTGAAAATAGCCGTTGCAAGTTGGACTTCTCGCAGACAGTTTTCACAGACATTAATTTGACGTTGATATACGATCTGTGATGTTCTTTGCAATTTGAAATCGACTATTTTATCGTCTATTTTAAAAAATATAAATTAAATACTGCTTTTATAATGTCGTATGACAATCCGTATAGTTTTGTGTCCGTATATTCGTAACAATTACTGAGCATAAATTTAATATAACTAAGGTAAGTTTTCATAAATATTATTGTATATAAATATTTACTATTTTGATAGTGCATGTTTTAATGAATGTTAATCCAATTCGCACATCGCGACAAAACTCACATTACCATCCATCCACACCATCGGGATGCTTGGTGGTCCTCTACTGTGTGCTTTACTAGTTGTTTTGTTCCTTGCATGATTTATTTGTGAAATTGCCAATTGCTAGTGATCCTTACTTAGGGACTTTCAACTAACGAACTTACTCCTTTTTAGAAGGCCACCAACATGCCCGAAATCGCCCTGGTGTTGTAGTTTTTCATGGGCGACCGTCGACATTTTCCATCAAGTCAGTGGCATGCTTGTTTACTCCCTCTTCAAAAAAAAATAGTTTCTGTGGTAGTTTGCATTCTATCATAACCTAACGTTTAATTCATTTAATCTTTAGAGCCTACCAAAAGACCACTGCTAAACCTAGACCTCTCCTATAGACTGCCTAACAGGAGGGATATTTGCCACAGTTGTCGCGCTTGGCAAAAGGGATATCAGCCGCAGTTTTTAATTATTTTGAGTTATTTGAAAATTAAAATAAAATTTACACGTGAAATTCCAGCCTATATTCATGCCATAGGCGCAAGTCATTTCTTAGAGGATTGAGGATCAAAAAGTCCACCTCTTTGCTCCTACGAATTGGCATACTTCAAGTACCTTCGAAATATTTTATTCTACCAACGTTCAAGTTTCCTCATGAAGTTTTCTTACACCGTTGAGTTCATGTATCATACTAAATATTGTAATTAACAATCTCTTTCAGCAGAGATCGAAACCGTGTATTACGGCTCGTAAAATCGTATCAATCAATAATTTTCTTTATATAAATAATTTTTAATGCATAAACAATTATGTGTTAAACATAATTTAAAGAATTAGCATCAAACATAAGTTATAGAATAACGGAGTCAGAAAGATGGTGGTGCTCGTGCCTCGGAATGCACGTTAAGCCGTTGGTCCTGCACGTGATCTCTTTCTGATCGTATTGGACTACCGTCCTATCGGACTATGCGGGTGAATGAATAGAGATTACACCTGTGCTTGCGCGTACACTTGGGCATTATAATCTTGTTCTATCCTCCTGTCCGTGAACAAAGATCTGTTTGCAGAGAATTATTATTATTGACACCAATACGTATAGTAGCGTCGAAAGTGAATCCAGCACTCTATTTGAACCGTGGATATCGAAAGAACCGACTTTTGGAAACTGTCGGAATTTTTTGTGACCTCCGAGTATCACCATCATTATTAGCCTATAAAATACTCTATTAAACATGTGTCTCTGCCATTAAGGAGAATTTCCCGTAATTGCCATAGTTGGAGTGTGTATTGACGATCGCAGTACCAGACGTCTAGCACCTTTGATGCTGCTGCTTCTCGCCGGTCTAGATATTTTACGTCTAGTGTAAACGAAATGGAAAGATTGAAATAAAGTAGATCTCTTATTATGTAAGGTATGAAGAAAGTCGTAGGATATAAGTGCTCTGGACTTTTTGTGGCGTTCTTCCAGGGAGCCTTAATTCAGTAGTGAACTTAGCTATAATGATGTTAATGAATATCATCTTAAGATGGTGTTTGTTGACTTCGTACCTAATAAAATCAAACCAGTAATATTTATAATTTTCAGCAAAACCTTTGTGCAACGTGTAATTGAACTAGACCCGCCTGCTATTTATTTTATTTAGTGCATGTGAGGTCTACTGAAATGCAACTAAAATCGTCAAAAATCCGCAATAAACACATGGTCGACGAAGCCAGTTATCTGTGTAAAACACGCTCCGCATAATAAGCTTATAACTACTTTTGCAGCAAGCTTTGATAGGAATTTCTAATTCAACTTTTTTACCTTTAACTCAAAGTCAATATCAAAGCCAATAATCTTGTTGTTCAAAATTAGCATTTTCTATGCAAATTATGTGAGTCAAGAAAATTACGCCATCGCTTTAACCAGTTTCTACTGTAGAAGACAAGAATATAAGCAAGAAACTCGTTTGTAGACTAAGTATTCTCAATAGTTTACCTTTTAACCGATTTCAAAACTAGGAGGTTATATAATTAACGCATGTTTTTAGTGTATATTCACTGATTTCTGGTAAACTTGTGAATCGATTTAAATAGTCATAAATGGTCATGGTCATTTTAGAAGATATCATATAAATATGAAAAAAAAAATCCTATTCCTGAGGGTGGTAAACACGGATGAAGTTTGTGAAATGAGACCCTTTTTACTGGAAATGAGGCTTTTTTTGAGGTTTATGTGAATTTTATCCAACTTAACCAACAACCGGATATCGGCAGAGATAATTTGGCAAAATAATTTTGTAAATGTACCGCAATGCGGCATAAAATATAAGAAAAAAATAAATTTTGTAGCACATAAATGTTACAATCCTTTTTTGGAAATGCAGACCCTAAATTTTAGTGTATTAAATTAAAATAATATTTCCTTTCGACAAAAATTGCTTTTTGTAGTAGCCACGTCTACTGAAGTCAATCAATTTTTGTTCGATTAAATGATTTTACCTTTACAATGAATTTTATAGGTAAAATAAGTTTAGAGAACAAGTAATCAAAAATTGATTGACTCTCAAAGTGGTCTATAAAATAGACTAATTAGATATAAATCGGTAAGGCATGAATTCTTGGATTGTTAAGAATGGTTTTATTATGTTAATTTTCTTCAATATAATTAATTTGGTTTATTTGATGATAATAAATTAGTAATTTATTAATTATTGATTTCAACATTTAAAATTAATATTAGCTATTTTTAAAGCACCGCACACATATACTATAATAGAAGGACGCGATAATAGAAAACACTTTATACTGAACTAGCTGTTTCCCGCGGTATCACCCGCCTATATCCAAAGATATTTATACAATATCTTTGCGTATACCGCGCGACATGACGACTGACTTAATCTCTTTCGATTCTCATCGGGTGGCTAGGTGTCGTTCAAGCGCCGAGCAATGTTGAATTATTTTAATTTTTCATTATCTTTTGAAGTACAACTATGCGTCCAAATAACACGCCACAAAGACCAAAAGTGTATCTTCGTTAAATTGTATTGATGGTAAAGTAACTACGTTCGTAAGGATTAATATGCAATGCATTTTAATTTTTAATATGTTTTTGTCACGAAATATAATGTGTGCTTAGTGCTAGTGGCTTCTGTATAAGAAATAGGACTATGTTATCACACTTTTTTTTAAGATGCATAAAGATCTCTATTTTTGTAGACTATATATTAACGTATCACTAACCATTACGCCAGTGCACACGGATTAAGCAGTTCGGGAGCGCTTTTTCTTCCAATTTGGTTACCAAAAGTCAATATTTAGGGCTAGCTGAGAGAAGCAGCCTAGTGCTAGATAGCCTATAATATTACGCGTGATTCTGGCTATCATATACCAAAAAAGTTAATGAAATCGGACTGGTAGCTTCAGAGAATAAAGTGTTTAAACAAACAAAAACCTCATTTGCTTTATTATATTAGTACAAATATTGATAGGTTGGGGAAAAAGTTTCTTCATAATTTATATACATATTCAAGACACTTTTTTGAAAGTTTAATAATATACACAATATTAAAAACAAACTATAATAAAAAAACTAAAACTAATAACTTAATTATCATACAGTTTTACTCCCCTTAGTATAATGCCAAGAACGCTGACTGCGTTACCTCGCTGTATGAATATGACGGCGACCCTAGAAATTAGGATATTTTCCTGTCATGAGCCCTAATTTGGCTTGCTAGGCCAAACTTGGTCTTAAAAGCTCTTTGACATGAGTTGTCCAGCCGAGTTGTAGGTGTATGTGTAGGAGGGCCTAGCTCTCTCTTTGCGCAGTTGGCGTTTTGCGTTTAAAGTCTTGAGGCGGCTTTCTTCGAATAATTTTACACTATTGAAGATGGTCGACCGCCAAGATGACTTTTCTGCTGCAAGCTCCTCCCAACTCGCGAGGTCGATAGCGCAAACGTTAAGGTGTCTTTTGAACACATCCTTATAGCGCAAATACTGACCACCGTGCTTTTGTTTATCTTCCGCCATCTCTGAGTAGAAAACAGCTTTCTGTAAACGTCAATCATCCATGCGAAGGACGTGCCCACACCGTCTGAGCTGACGTAGCATTAAAAGAGCTTCCATACCGTACATCCCAGAGCGACGCAGTACCTCAGAGTTAGGAACATGGTTCTGCCACTTGATCTTTAATAGAGTTCTTAGACACCTTAGGTGGAAATAGTCAAGTTTCTTTATGTGTGATTTGTAAAGGCACCATGTCTCTGCGCTATATAAAGGGAAAGGAATGATAAGTGCCTTATAGACACTAATCTTTGTCTCCAGCTTTAGATCATTGGACTTCCAGGTACGATCAGTGAGTCGTCCGAAATTGGCAGCAGCATTAGCAATACGAGATGGTATCTCCGAAGCCAAGGTGTTGTCACGCCGGATATTGCTACCAAGATATTTAAAGTGAGCGACCTCATCTAGTGGTTTACCTTCTAGATTCAGCGCTGTTGGATCAACTTTACCTCCCCTGGGTGGTTGTTTTAAGACTTGAGTCTTAGAAGCGCTTATTACTAGGCCAAATTGTTGACATGATCGATATAATGCGTCAACGTAGCTTTGGAGATGCACCATACTATCTGATAAGATGCACACGTCGTCAGCGTAAAGAATATCTAATATGGAGAGTCTTTGGACTTTAGATTTTGCTTTAAATCTAGAGATGTCAAACACACCTTTTTCAGTTCTGATATCAAGCTGGATTTGGTTGCTACAACACTTTAATGCGTCTTTCATAACAGCCGAAAAATATATAGCGAAGAGTGTTGGTGCCATGACGCATCCTTGCTTTACTCCACTTGTAATTTGGATTTCCTCAGAAAGTTCGTATTCGTGCTAAACTTGCGCTTTTATACCAACATGAAATTGGCGAATTAGGTTGACGAACATCTTTGGATATCCAAATTTTTTAAGATCAAGCCAAAGTGCCTCACGTAGAACTCTATGAAATGCTTTCTCCAAATCGACAAAGCACATGTAGAGGGGCCGTTGATGTTCAAGGCTTTTCTCCTGGAGTTGTTTACTACAGCAGTAGCGTCAATAGTGCCTCTGCTTGCACGGAAACCACATTGACTTTCTGGTAGGTGTTGTTCTGCTACCTCACTTAGGCGGGCGTTAATTATGTGCGCAAAAATTTTATCGGCGCTGGAAAGAAACGATATGCCTCGGTAAGAGCTGCAATCGGAAACATCCCCCTTCCCTTTGTACAGCTTACAAATAACCGCATCCTTCCAGTCCTGAGGCACCTCTTCACTGTCCCACACTCTCATAGCAAGATGATAAATCCTGTTAGGAACGTGTTTTCCGCTGTATTTATATATTTCGGCTGGAAGTTGGTCCATTCCGGGTGTTTTTAAGCTTTTGAGACGCTTGACTGAGTTTACGAACTTATCTAAAGTTGGTGGATCATCTAGATGTTGGCAAGCCGGCAGTTCTTCAAGCGAGTTTATGTAGGACAGGTTAGCACCGAGCGCACTGGGATTCAAAACATCATTAAAATGTTCTGCCCACCGTTGTATTACGTTATTTTTATCTGTAACTCGATGTTGCTTGTCCCTTGAGTACAGTGGGGCTGATTTTCTGACTCGCGGACCGAAAATCGCTTGAATGCCTTCGAAAAATTTACCAGTTTGTTAAGTATCGGCGTAGTACTGTAATTCAGCAGCTTTTTCCTTCCACCACTTATCCTTCAGTTTACGAACATAAGATCTAAGTTGGTGTTGAGCTTTCTTTTTTCTGTTGGCATTCGTTGACTTGGAGTTCAGTTCACGTCTGTACTTTTCAACAAGCATTCTGATGTTTTTCTGAGATGCATCAAATTAGTCTTGGGTTTTTTTTCTGTGGTTTGCCAATAGTATCAATAGCACAGACATGAAGGTGCTTAGCAAATGATCGTCACTGGTCATTTGTTGTACAAAATTCAGTTTGTGGAACACAAGCAGCAAATTTTGAGTCTATAACTTAGTACCCAAATCTGTGGAGGTAATAAGTCTTGAAAATGCCAGTTTAGGTAGAATTTTGTGAGGTGCTCGCCGTGGAGCTTTAAGCTCTAAATTCATCTTCGATCTAATGATACGATTATCAGTCCAGCCCAGCGCTCCACGAATCGCTCTCGTTATAAGAACATCGCGTAAGTCTATACGGCGGACGATGACGCAGTCCAAAAGATGCCAGTGCTTAGATCTAGGGTGCATCCACGAGATCTTATACTTATCGGCAAGACGAAAAAACGTATTGGTGATACTAAGATCGAACTGCGCACATAATGATAAAAGACGCAATCCGTTGTCGTTACATTTACCAACGCCATGTTTGCCAACGACACCACTCCAGAGATCATGGTCGTTGCCGATACGAGGGTTAATGTCCCCCAACAAAATGATCTTATCGTGACCAGGAACACCATCGAGAGTTTGGCAAAGTTGTTGGTAAAATGCCTCTTTATCTTCCTCCGGTGAGGGTAGAGTGGGCGCATAGCCACTGATAAGATGAATATATTTCTTGTGAGCTATTGGTAAGCGCAGAGTCATTAGGTGGTCATTGACACCCTTTGGTAGATCACTCAGATCTCTTGCCAGACCATTGCGAATAGCAAAACCTACGCCATTACCCGCCCTTACACCGGTAGGATGTCCACTCCAGTAGCATGTGTAACCGCCAAGTTGTTCACAAAGCTCTCCGCAGTCACTCAGGTGGGTTTCACTAATTGCAGCAATATCAATTTTATATTGTGCCAGTTATCTTGCTATGAGAGCAGTTTTTCTCTCTGGACATAAGTTGCCATCTCTATCTAATAAGGTTGGTACGTTCCAGGTGGCTATGCAAAGTTGTTGTTTGGTTCTTAGCTTTTGCTTATTTTTAGAAATTTTTCGACCCCATTTGTCAGTGTCCAAGTGCCCGCGGTTAGGCAGTTAGATGAAGAACGAGACGGACTATGTTTGGGCCACCTTTCCTAGGCCCATCCTTTAAGCAGAGAAAAGCAGAGCGATCCTAAATAGAGCTGCTTTGTAGCCAGTAGTGCTGCCGAAACCGCCTCAATCGACTCCGGGAGCGACCACTTTCTTCTGGCACTTGCCGCAGGACTTCTCTAGGAAGCTCAAATCCGAAATAAATAGCTAGGGTCATCTGTGCGTGAGTTTATTTATAGTAGACAAGCAGTTGCGCTGGTACAAGACCACTTCACTCGTCCTTACCTCTGTGGCCCAATGGACCGGTACACCGGTACGATCGGCAGAGCTTGAGATGCAGTGAAAAGGCCATAAGTCACTACATAGATTCTGACGAACGCCCTTGAGGTTTTTCGCACTACCCTGCTGTCAATAGCATGTGCCATATCGACGTAGACTTTTTTACGGGAATTATCCGTTAACTTATCTACAAGATTTTCGTAGATATAGTCCCCTTCTTTAGGTTTAGCCCAATGACGTGGTTGCCCGGGGTGTAGCCGCTCTGACTACAGCTTCTTGGAGTCACTAAAGAAGACATTGCGGAGGTTAATAAAGAGTTAATAAAGAGAGAACGATCCGCTACACCTCAGTTATTAGTTTGTTGAATGGATATACTTAGTCTTTGAGCGAGAAAAGAACCAGCCCTCTTATTACCAGCAGTATCGACCAGTTGCGGGTAGAGTTCTTTTAAAAAATTCACCGCACGTGGACCCCACGGACTCATATTTGCGTCACTTACTCAGTTCAGCTGCCTCTGACGCCGCCCCGCCTCTAAACAATGTCCCTTTGAGATGAGACCGCCAAAGTATCTACACAAATAGCATCCAACACTAGGGCTTTACTTCTCTCTCAAGAGACCAATGTTGTACCGTCGGGTCTCCTGCCATCGTCTCTAAATATTCCACAAGGTTCTAAAATCGAGGGAACATTTATAGAGACAAGGGCCCTTTGGATGACATCGTTCAAAGAACCGTGGTGTGAAAACCTACCAGCATTTTTCTTACAACAAAATCCATGGAGCCCAAACTCGTCGACGCTGCTACCACAGGGGCACTGAAAGGGTAGACAAATCGCTGCTCCTAGTTGGATTCCTACGGCGATGCGCAAGCTTTCTACATCAAGTAATGTGCCGAGATTACTTGATGGTAAAGGGTGTAACCAGTAACTGTAACAGTACTTAGTCAATACAGCTAGAAGGCGTGCCTTATCTTGGTCATAATGGAAATTATGAAACAAATCTTTCTGCACTTTGTATACCAACGGAATATCCCACTATTTTTGTTGGTTAACTTCCAGTGGAACAGTCTCGCCGAGATAGAGCATTCGCCATGTCTGCCCTGCCTACCTATCAAAACATAAGTCTACTTTATTATTTAAAATTATGTTACATAAGTCACTGACACTATGAACGGCAAGAGAAAAACAAGAATGAAAGTAGACAATGCAACGCTAGAAAGTTTTCTCATACCAATAATACCAAATTTTATAAGTAAAGTAGCTTGCGTACAGGCTGTTGCATTTCAGATTATCATCAATATTTTTTAAAATTTCAAGACTGGACTCGAGCGGAGTAAGTATCTAAATCTAGGTACAACGAGATTATGTTTTAAAATAGTAAGAGAATTTGGAGTTTTGGGTTAAAAAATTATCAACGTAGTTTAAAAACTGTTCAAATTTTGTTTCTAAAACATGTTTAATATTATCTAACAGCAACGGTGCACCTAGCATGTATAGCGATACCGTAGGGACAGTTTTTATTCCTGGAGAAATATGATTGGAATTTTGAATTAAAGTGTAATTAAAGTAAATTTATTGCCCGTATGAGGGCGACCAGAGCGAGCTGCATTGTTGACATCAAGATTCCCGGACTGAAAACGCTTGGACCAACTTTGTGCTACTCTTACTGACACTGAATCCGGTGTTATAAAAGTCATACATTTTTTTCACAGCTTGAGTCACATTTTATCCTTTTTTGTAATAAAATTTCATAATGTATCGAATTTCTTCGTTAGATTCACTCATTTATTCGAATAGAAAAACAATTGAAAAATAGCGAGAAAGTATATTTTACTTTTTATAAGTATTGATATTAAAACCAGCCAGATACAAACAGTACAATCAAAGATATTTTCTTTAAATTTTATACAAACAAATTACGAAGAAACCTTTTCCCCAATATTTTAGATTCGGGTATTTATTCCTATAGATTTACATATATATATGTATGTATCTTTTAGTGTCGCTTTTTCCTTTCATTTGTTTCAAATGACAACGATGCTAAAGAAGTTTTCACTTCATTAAATATAATATATCGACTTAGCACATGAGATTATCGCTTTGTGGAACGTTGATACTACTACTATTATTGTACCAATAGTCGTATCAGTCAATGGGCTTATCGGTTAAAATATGGATGATTATCTGTCCAAGTTAGTTTGGGCAGGGCAAAGAGCAGAAAGGATTGATTCAAAAAGAAGCCTTAATAAATACAGCTCGAATAGTAAGAAGGTTTCTATATTTGGATGCACCGATGACTTAAAATTCCTCGCTGTGGTGGATACTCGTTAGAGCCGAAATAATAATATCATATAAATAAATAGCATTTACATTTTGTATATTGTAATGACGTTATTTAAGAAGCGTCAGAATCCTAATAGCAGGGCGCGGACCGCGAACTCGAAAGGTCATGGGTTTTAATCCGCCATTCCACTACTGTCGTGAACCACTTTTAACACAAGCATTTTCAGCTTACCAGAAATGGTTAAAAGGGAATATTAGTAATGTTTAATGGAATTACTAGTATTATTATAAGAAAAAAAATTGAACAACCTTTTTTTTATAGAATAAGGGTGACAAACGAGCACACAGTCCACCTGATGTTAAGTGGTTGCTGTGGCCCATAGACATCTACATCTATCTTCATTTGCGAATCAAAATGCAGATGCGTTGTTAGCCGTGAGGACTAAGATAGAATACCTCTTATCCAGTAAAGAGGGTCTCCAGTTCTCTACACTCACCATACGAAACACAGCAGCATTAAGCTGCTATTTTACGCTGGTATTCTGTGAGAGCGTGGTCCTTCCCCGGTCGAGCCGAACCATTAGTGCTACAACTATACTATTAATATAGCTGCAGAATGGCTCTACCACGTATGAAGCCTTTATGTTCCAAGTCCTGTTTATTACTGAATAGTTTATAGGTATTATATTAGTGGATACTGTGAGCCACTGCACTACATATCCTACTGCATTTTGAAAAAAAAATGGTACAATTTTTTTTAGCAATCACTTTACTAATATCAGGTAAACCAGGTATAGAAATACAATTAATTACTATGTCTCATTAATATTTTGTGCAAAGAAATTCTCTATATGTTCGTAATGTTTCAATACAATTAGTTCAGCCATTTCGAAGCTTAACCCAGAGAACCCAACGACAACATTTTTAAAAACATACGAGTAAATGAAATATTTTAATTGCATGTAAATATCATCATAAGCTTAATAGAAGTTGATTATCTCAATAGAACAGACAGACACTTCATTTTATTTATATGTTTAGATTTTAATAAAAGGTTTTTGACATTAATTGTATATTTAACTATATTTAATAATATTTTTATAGACATGTTGTATTGTTGATTATGCACCATATCCATGCTTATTAAAATTCATGATAGTTTTTGATACAATTTTAATTCCATTTCTAACGTAAAATCTTTTATTATCTTTGTCTGAGGTAATCTTTGACTAACAATTTATTCCACCAAATTTACAAAATATTACATCCTTACATATGAAAATGGCGTGTTGTACGGGAGGAATATGAAGTCATTTTTTTTTGTAAAATATATTTAATTATTTAAAGTATGCACCGTTGTTTGTCGTGAAGCGACAATAATAAATCTAACCTAAGAACAACAAAACAACAAAAATACAACAAAAACAAAAATATATTCAAAATTCAAAGATATTTACAATTTTATAAAAAAAATGAAATGAGGATGATGATGAATGAAGTGAGAGTACAATTAGATTACAAAAAAAATTATAAAGGTAGGAGAATAGGGGAATATAGAGATGTAGTGGGGCCTAAAAGTCGAAGCGACACACGTTGCGATTGTAGAGGTAGGTTTCTTAGCAGCGACGGCACACAGCGCCTGAAGCCAGCACACGCAGCGTCCGGAGCCGGCGCACGTAGCGCCTGGAGTAGGTGCGCTCAACGCTTAGAGCCAGCAGTTGCAGCGCCCAAAGGTAGCGCCGGCAGTAGGTGCACTCGGCGCCTGAAGTAAGCAGTCGCAGTGCCCGGAGTAGTGTGGCCCCCGCGCTTGTAGTAGACTTCCGACCACTTCCGAGGTAGATGGAGGCTTGTAGGATTCCGGAGTGGTGCGGCTCCGCGTTTGAAGAAGGCTTCGCCGAAGACTTCACGTGTAAGTGGAGGCTTGCAGGATCCCGGGGCAGTGCGGCCCCGAGATAAGGCCTTTAGGAGATACTTCCAATTCGCGAACTGAAGCGAGACTGCCTTTCTTCACCGATTGTTCGGCTTTTATACCTTTCTAGAGAGAACGGAAAAATTATTTAAATTAAACGCAAATTTTTTGTAAATGGTCAAGAGAAAAGAGTATTTATGTGGAATTATCGAAATAGGAACAACAGATCGGTAGCAAATTTGAATATAATTACTATGGAAACGAAATAAATAACAATGACAAAACATGTCAAATTTTGGTTTTAGGTTTATAATAAGAAAACGGCAAGATTTAGGTGGAAAATGAGATATTATTGATATAGGAAAAAAGGTAGCGCAGCTGCCCACACAAAGCCCAAGATTGTAGAGTTACGGAAAACTAGCTAAAAGATCGAAAAAAGGTAGACTCCATTGACACCAATTTAAAAGTGCTGATAATGTGAAAATACGAAGTAGAAATGATTTGTTATTGTGTTCTTATGGTTTAAAATTGTTACAGGATCCTATGGAAATAAAGGTGATGTAAAATATCCAGTTTTGAGGTGAATGCAGAAAATCGAAACAGAATGGAAAAATGAATTTAAAATAATGTAAAATGATATGTAAGTAGCATAACACTACATTTTCCCCCCGACCCTGGAAAATTTTTGACTCAGCAAAAATTTTGATATATACATTCTAAAATAAACCATAAAAACACAGCTTTGCAGAAACAGACATCACCAGGCAAAATCAGATATACTATCTCTTACATTCATCATCTGCCATTCAGGTAAGGGTGGAGTTCACATTCAATGACTACCACTCTAAAAGTGTGTTTTCAAAACGACATTAAGGCTTATTTAAGGAGTAGTCATCCGCTCCTGCGTGGAAAAAAAAATAAATTAGTCGAAGAAACACCACTCTTAAAAGTGTGTTTTCGAAAGGACATTCAGGCTTATTTAAGGAGTTGTCATCCGCTCTTGCGTGAAGATAAAAAAAAATTATTAAGGGAGTAGTCAACCGCTCCCAAGTGAAGATAAAGATAAAGAAATACCTCAAGTAAGCTTTAGTCGCTATGACTTAAGTAAAGATTAAGAACGGCCAGAGCGGTAGGGCTCAAAGCCAGAGAACAGCAACATCACCAACGAGATGTGTCTGAAATAAAATAAAAGTGACGATTAACCAACGAAAGTTCGAGGTCCTAAAGCAAGATGTGTAGAAGAACACTGGATCATCAAACAAACAAACAAATTAAAAGAAATAAAAATAATAAGGTGAGAATGATGGTGATATTTATTCATATATACAAATTAATAGTTAATAAAAGTTAAGAAAATTTATGATTTTACATCTTTGATGTGCCACTTGCCTCTAACTCCATTAGGGTCTTCAATTACATAGACTAGTGGTGACAGTTTAGCTATCACTTTGCACTTGATGAACTTAGGAGCAAGTTTAGCATTAAAGTATGCGCCGGCATTGCTTAAAACATGGTTTTTACGCCAAACAGTATCTCCCACATTAAATTCTTTAAAAGCCCGGCGAAGATCATAGCGAGCGCTATTTTTAGCGTGCGCTATGTGAAGTTTAGTTTGAACTTTGTGAAAGATAGATGAGAGGAGACCAGCATTAGACGCGTAAATATCACGAGGCATAAATATTAATTCCTCGAGGTTCTGAGTTGGAGTATAGAAGGAACCACAAGGTATTGTTTCCCTACCAAAGACTAAAAAGTTTGGAGTAAAGCCAGTAGCTACATTTGTAGCGCTGTTCATTGCGTACTGAATCTTAGTAAGATGGTTGTCCCATGATCTATGATCGTCTCCTACTAGAGATGCTAGAGCTGTAATAATTGTACTATTAAACTTCTCCGTAGGATAACCTGAGGGCAATATAAAGCTGTGTGAAAAATAAAAGGAACGTTATAAGAATTTAAGAATGAGTGGAATTCTCGCGACTGAAATTGAACAGCATTGTCCATTATAATAGTTTGGGGAATGCCATGAACTAGAAAAACTGAAATTTCCAAAACATTAATAATATTAGCTGAAGTAGCACGTTTAAGGGGAAAAATCATAGTATATTTAGTAAAATTGCAGTTAATTACTAGAATATACTGATTTCGTCTTCGAGTCATAGGCAATGGACCCATAAGATCTAAGGATATGGTTTGAAAAGGTCTGGAGCAAAGTTTAGGTTTACCCATAAGACCATAGGGAGAATGATTAGGGTGGTTGTAGGTTAAGCAGGTTTCACAAGTTGAGATTAAATTGGCAATATCCTTAAACATACCAGGCCAATAGTATTTTAAAGATATTTTCTTGAATGTCTTGAAGATACCAAGATGGAGTTCTGAAGGGGAACCATGGTTAACTTCAATAATTGCATTTCTATCTTGAGGTAGTGGAACTTCTTTCCAAATAAAGTCATCGTTTAGACGATCGGGAGAATGGATGCAGCGGTAAAGTTTGTTATCTCTGATAGTATAGTTGGGATATGAGTCTGGGTTGTTGGAGCATCCGAGAAAAATCTTGTTGTAGTGCTCAAGTTTACGATCAGGTGGTTCTTCAATCGTAATAGGGTGTACGCCTTGAGGTGAAATTTCTCGTGTATCAGGACGTTCTTGATTCTTATGTCTTGATAATAAATCTGAAACAACGTTATCCTTTCCTTTTTTATGTTTCAGGACAAAGTTAAAGCAAGATAAGCGTAAAGTCCAGCGAGCAAGTCTTCCTGATGGATTCGATAAGTTCTGAAACCATTTAAGTGCAGCATGGTCAGTATATATTGTAAATTCTTTACCATTGTCTAGGTAACATCGCCAATGTTCTAACGCAGTTATTACAGCCAATGTTTCTCTTTCAGTAGTTGAGTAGTTCTGTTGATTTTTGTTTAGTGCTTTACTCATGTAAGCAATTTCGACTTCTTTGTCATCTTGATGTTGAGTAAGCATTGCTCCTATGCCATAGTTTGATGCATCACAATGTACAGAGAAGGGTAGTTCGAAGTTAGGACAAGGAAGGACAGGAGCAGTTACCAAAGCTTCTTTAAGTTTCTGGAAAGCAGCTGCAGCTTGAGAATTCCAAAGAAATTTAGGAGCGTTCTTCCCGGAACAGGTTAGTTGATTGAGTGGAGAGGCAATAGTGCTAAAGTTTGGAATGAATCTTCTGAACCAGCTGCAGGTGCCTATGAATCTTCGCACTTCTTTTCTACAAGTAGGTACCGGATATTCTAATATAGCTTTTATTTTATCTGGATCAGCACGTAGACCGTACTCGTCCACTAAAAAACCAAGGTATTTCAGTTCTTTCCTGAAGAATTGACTCTTATCAAAGTTAATAGTCAGATTAGCATATGAAAGTTTTTCATGAACTTTCATGAGGAGTGATATGTGTTCATCAAAAGTCTCGCTAATGATAACGATGTCGTCCAGATAGCAAAATACCTTGTTCTCAAATTCAGGTGTAAAAAACATATCCATTAATCTTTGTAGAGTTGCAGGTGAGTTAGAAAGACCAAAAGGCATTACCTTAAATTTAAACATACCTCTTCCAGGTACATAAAATGCAGTTTTATCCTTATCGGCAGGATTCAAGGGAATCTCCCAAAATGCTTTCGCAATGTCGATGCTTGATAAGTATTTGGCATTCCTCAAGTTGTCCAAAATTTCGCTTATTAGTGGCAGACTATAAGCATCACGACGTGTAACTGAGTTAAGCTTCCTGCTGTCTACGCAGAAACGCCATTCACCATTCTTCTTCGGAGTGATGAGAACTGGAGATAACCAAGGACTTTCGCATTGTTCAATGACGTTCCATCGCAGCATCTTGTCAACTTCATTAATTAACGCCTTTTATTTTTCAGGAGACAGTCTGTAACATCTTTGTTTGATTGGAAGAGAATCACCAGTGTCAATCTTGTGGGTGATTAAGTGTGTGCATCCCAGGATACCTTTTTCTTCAAAAGAAATTGTCTTGAAACGTTGGATGATGTCATTAGCGATGTTCTTTTGATTAGGAGTTAAATGCTCATAAGGTAAAACTTTAGTATCTTTAGTTTCGATAGCAGAACATTTAGATTCTGTAAAGTTAAGAGAAGATAAAACACTAGGTAAAAGATTAAATTTTCTCCAAAAGTCAATACCTAATATTAGCGAAGGAAATATTTCAGGGAAAACGTAAGCTTTAATTAAATGAGTTTGATTATTGAAATGAATAGGTAAGACAAAATAACCCAAGGAATTAACTTTTTGGTTATTAGCAGTAGAGACAGTAATAAGATCTGACTTGAAAAGTTTGCAGCCCAGTTTAAGAATTTCCAAATGAGAATTATTACCCAGAATAGTTACTGAACTGCCAGAATCTACTAAACCAGATAAATTTAAGTTATAAATTTTGACATTAATGAATGGACGATTAAGATCTTGTTCCTTGGAGTAGAGTGTAGAAGAGATTCTCTAACAAAAAAAGAAGTTTTGAATTGTTTTAATCCAATTAGTCCAATCGTCGTTATCAAAGTTTAAGTTACTTTTCAAGTCAGTAGTTAGTTTTTTGAACTAGTATTAGGTTTGGGAGAACAAGTAGGGCAATCTGCAGTTTTAAAACCCTTAAGACCACATTTGAAACAAATCACGAATCGTGGTTGAGTACAAGTGTTCAAAGAATGACCTTGTTTACGGCAGCGAACACAAAAGGAGGTTTGTTGAGGAGCTTTAGTTTGAGAGAGACTATTAACTTGTCTAGAAGGGTATTTGTAAGATGGAATGAATTTATTCATGAGGGGAGGAGAGGGTCGTGAGTTATTAGAAGAATTTGGAGAGTCAACTGAACTTGAACAACTGGAATGCTTGTAGTTGAATTCAGAAATAAGAGGACTTTGTTGTACATTTGGTTCTTTAAATTGTTTGTCTCTGTCTAGGAATTTTTCATAATTTTGGCAAGTAGCCAGAAGAGAGTCGATAGAGTCAATGTCTTTCAGAGGCACGAAGACTGAATATCATGGGCGAATATTCCTTAAAATAATCTCTAATTGTTCTGTTTCAGAAAGTTTCTTCGAAAGACGAGAAAACATTCCAGACATGATGGAAATATAGATGACAACAGGTTCATCTCGACCTTGAGTTCGATTTCTAATCGCTTCTAAAAGTTTGTGATCATAATCAAAACCACCAAAGTCTTTGATTAATAACGAAGAAAGTTCGTTCCACGTTAAGTTTGGATTCTGATTATATTTAAATCTGAACCAATGAAGAGCATTGTCAGTGAAAATTTCAAACGCTTGTGAAATCAACAAGTCTTTGGACAAGCCACGAGCTATACAGTATTCTTCCAGTTTTTGAAGAAAGGATCTTGGACAGCTTTTACCATTGAAGGTGTGTCTTTTCAGATCTTTGAAGACGTTGGTTGGAGAAAAAGATTGAGGTGGTGGTGAAGGATACGGGGTATGGACCTGAATAGAATTTTGAGAAACAAGAGGGAGTTGCGTGACAGTCGGGTCAACCGTGACAGTCGGGTCAACAGGAGGGTAATTTTCAGTTGAAGCTGGAGTCAAGGATTCAAATTGTTTAGTAATATCGTCATATTTCATCTTCAAAGTATCGAAAATAGCTTTAAAGTCTGGATATAAGTCAGTATCTATTCGTTCCAATCTGTAAAAGACATGATTAATAAAAGTTTCTATTAGTCGCAAGTATTTGATTTCGCCTTGTAAAATTTTTTTAATTTTACAGTCCAAGTAGGTCAAGGTAGAATCAATTTGAGACAAGTCATCCTCAATCGGAATTGGAGAAGCAGAATATCTTCAGGGTGAGAATTCGCAACTAAACGCAAAACCTGTTTTTTTAGAAGTAAAACAGTATTAGCTGGTTCCTTACATCTAATCTTCACTTCGTATTCGAGTTCGGCCTTGTTAAGGAATTCGTACTTAATGACCCTTTTCATTGTTATAATTATGTGTAAAGTTAAGTTTAAGAAATGAAAATTTAATTAAAAATTATACCTCTTTAAGTTATCTAGAATAAAATATTAAAGTGATGGATGTAAGTAAAGTGTTAAATGTAGGTCTAAATATAATCTAGATAAGTTGAAAAACTAGATGAAGTTTTGTTCTAGAATAAAAATATTAAAGTGATGAATGTAAGTGAAGTGTTAAATGTAGGTCTAAATATAAGCCAGATACGTTGAAACACTAGATGAAGTGTTGTTTTAGAATTTGGAAGGTATGAAAAGGATGAATAAATAAAGAGTTAAGAACGAAAGGGAGAGCAATTAAATCAAAAGGGAATGGACAAGGCGCAGTAAAGGTGAAGAATTAAGAGAGAAAGAGGACTTTTACGTTGGGCGCCAAATGTCGTGAAGCGACAATAATAAATCTAACCTAAGAACAACAAAACAACAAAAATACAACAAAAACAAAAATATATTCAAAATTCAAAGATATTTACAATTTTATAAAAAAAATGAAATGAGGATGATGATGAATGAAGTGAGAGTACAATTAGATTACAAAAAAAAAATATAAAGGTAGGAGAATAGGGGAATATAGAGATGTAGTGGGGCCTAAAAGTCGAAGCGACACACGTTGCGATTGTAGAGGTAGGTTTCTTAGCAGCGACGGCACACAGCGCCTGAAGCCAGCACACGCAGCGTCCGGAGCCGGCGCACGTAGCGCCTGGAGTAGGTGCGCTCAACGCTTAGAGCCAGCAGTTGCAGCGCCCAAAGGTAGCGCCGGCAGTAGGTGCACTCGGCGCCTGAAGTAAGCAGTCGCAGTGCCCGGAGTAGTGTGGCCCCCGCGCTTGTAGTAGACTTCCGACCACTTCCGAGGTAGATGGAGGCTTGTAGGATTCCGGAGTGGTGCGGCTCCGCGTTTGAAGAAGGCTTCGCCGAAGACTTCACGTGTAAGTGGAGGCTTGCAGGATCCCGGGGCAGTGCGGCCCCGGGATAAGGCCTTTAGGAGATACTTCCAATTCGCGAACTGAAGCGAGACTGCCTTTCTTCACCGATTGTTCGGCTTTTATACCTTTCTAGAGAGAACGGAAAAATTATTTAAATTAAACGCAAATTTTTTGTAAATGGTCAAGAGAAAAGAGTATTTATGTGGAATTATCGAAATAGGAACAACAGATCGGTAGCAAATTTGAATATAATTACTATGGAAACGAAATAAATAACAATGACAAAACATGTCAAATTTTGGTTTTAGGTTTATAATAAGAAAACGGCAAGATTTAAGTGGAAAATGAGATATTATTGATATAGGAAAAAAGGTAGCGCAGCTGCCCACACAAAGCCCAAGATTGTAGAGTTACGGAAAACTAGCTAAAAGATCGAAAAAAGGTAGACTCCATTGACACCAATTTAAAAGTGCTGATAATGTGAAAATACGAAGTAGAAATGATTTGTTATTGTGTTCTTATGGTTTAAAATTGTTACAGGATCCTATGGAAATAAAGGTGATGTAAAATATCCAGTTTTGAGGTGAATGCAGAAAATCGAAACAGAATGGAAAAATGAATTTAAAATAATGTAAAATGATATGTAAGTAGCATAACACTACATTTTCCTAAAATGATATGTAAGTAGCATAACACTACATGTTATCTGTGCACTTTTGCTATCTCGTAGGTAGTTCATTGATTTTTTTAACTAAAAAAATCATGGGGGCGAGAATCAATAAACTCTTTGAAGGTGGTTTGGACTGCCGCATCGGAGTTGAATTTTTTTCTTTGTAAGAAATTGTCCGAATTCCGGAAAAAATGGTAATCTGTTGAAGTAAGGTCCGAGGAGTAAGGTGGATGTCGCAGACATTCCAATTATAGCTCATCTAACTTAGTGGTTGTTTGTGCAGTGTGTGGTCTTGCGTTATCGTGAAACAGCAGTGGCCTAGAGCGATTGACCAATATCGGTTGTTTAGCAGCTAGTTCTTCCTTCATGGTTTGCAGTTGCTGGCAAAAGATATCTGCCGTAATCATTTCGCCAGATTTTAGAAAGCTGTAGTGAACGACACCGGCGCTAGTCCAACAAACACTCATATGTAACTTTTTCTGAGTCAATTTTTGTTTAGGGCATGATTTGGCTGGGTCTCCAGGGTTCAGCCATTGCAACGAGCGCTTCCAATTATACAGTATCCACTTTTCATTACAAGTAATGATTCAATTTAAAATCCCTTCATTATTGTTTCGGTTGAGCAAAGTAACACAGCAGTCGACGCATGTTTGCTAGTTCGATTTACTAAATTTATGAGGTACATAATCACAAACAATACATAATCGTTTAAGTTTTTTTTTTACTTTCCCGATTTGCTTCAAGTAGATTAATGCAGTTTTATCACTTACTCCGAAGCCTGCAGCTGTATTTGAAGTGCTTTGTAATGGATCCGCTTCCACAATAGGCTTTAATTGTTCATTTTCCACTTTGGTCTCCGGCCGTCCACGGGATTGGTTCTGAAAGTCGAAATTTCCAGAACGAAAACGTTGAAACGAAAAACATACCGTGCTTTCTTTTGCGACACCAGCGCCGTACACATCATTAATCCTTCGAGCTATTTCTGCAGCACTGGTGCCACGTTAGAACTCGTACTCGTACATATACCGATATTTCACGTTTTCCATTGTGCGGTAATAAGCAATGCCAAAGAAAAAAAAATAATGAGGAAAAACAAATGAATGATTATTTTGAAAACTCTAATGTACCAGCTAAATGAATTTATAAATTTGAATTTGGAATTCTTAACCAAAGAGGAGATATTTCAAATCAAAGTGGTAGTAAGTACGACAAAACGCTAATTTCATGTAAAGATCTAATATTTTATTTGACAAATTTGATACTTAGAAGTGATTTGATTAGATTTGTAAGCTTGTATAATTGTATATATAAGCAAAATTGACACCATAGTTAAACAATCGAAATGTTCATATATGATTCATGGGACAGGAAAAGTGTTACAAGTATCGATAATTTCGTTTGCCAAATGTCAATGACATTTTAAGATTCATCCCCATTGATAACTCTAACATGTTCTATGCTAGACTAAAAAAGGACGTTAAATATAGTTAGTTCTAAGTAAATTTCAAAAATTAAAAATTTCATTTTCGTAATGAATCCTGCAGTCCAAGGATTTTAATGCAATTTTTACCATTTGAATATGAAATATGAAGGTAATACATTATCTCCATTCGGCCTTTTCTGCATTCTAAATCTCATCTAATTTTAGAATGAAATTATCCGTCATTAAAAATAAGAAGATATAATGTCTACTTTATTAAAATGTGTTTTTTATGAATTTTCATGGTTGTTATAAATTATTTTCTATAAGCACTTCAAAGAAGTGGCGGCTAATTCAATTATTGAATAATTTTATCTAAAATAATAAAAACTATGATAATAAAAAAAAAACTAAAATTAGAAACTTAATTATCATATAGTCCTACTCCCCGCGGTATCGTGCCAAGAACGCTGGCTGCGTTTCCCCGCTGAATGGCTACACTTAGCCTTTGAGCGAGGAAAGAACCATGCTTCTTATCACCAGCAGCAACGACCAGCCGCGGATGGAGTTCCTTTAGGAACTTCACCGCACGTGGACCCCACGGACCGATAGTCTCTACAGCAAATTGGACAAATATGTAGTCATCTCTCAGAGACTCATATTTGCGCCACTTAGTTCAGCTGCCTCTGATGCCGCCCCGGCTTTAAACGAGGTACCCCTGAGATGAGAGGCCGCCAGAGTGTCTACGCAAGTAGCATCTCACACTAGGGCTTTACCTCTCTCCCAAGGGACCAATGTCATACCGTCGGGTCTCTTGCCATCGTCTGTAAATATTCCACAAGGCTCTAAATAAATATTGAATAATTTACTTAATATCAAGTTCTATTATATGAGCAATATTTATATATTTGTATTTAATGGCACACTCGTAAACCGTTCAAACAATTTTAAGGGCGTAAAAACGAAATCACTAGGGCGAAAAATCTATTTAGGTGGTTCTCACAGCTGTAAAAATTTGTTTTCTTCGTATTTTCGCGTATAAGCAACAAACTTGACTTGCCACACGCACCATAATAAGATTCATATTTCGCCACAGTAATTATATTCTCATAAACCAATAGTTAGAGCGTAGTGCGTGAGTGGTTGGAATTTTTTAATTTTTGTTTTTAGGGTTCAGTACTTCAAAGGGAAAAAACGGAACCCTATAGGATCACTTTGTTGTCCGTCCGTCTGTCTGTCTGTCTATCAAGGCCCTTTTTCTCAGGAATGCGTGGAGATATCAAGCTGAAATTCATATGAAATACTCATGTCTACTGTTCCTTGTAGCTGTGAAAAAATAAAACTTCTAAGCCAAGGCAATCAAAAGATACAGCCGTTTATGCAGCAAATTTTCGACATTCGCAAGGGAATAAAAACCTACAGGGTACTTCCCGTGAACTCAGAATCTCGAAATTTGGTACCAAGCAAGGTATTATAGACAACATAAAGGAAAAATTACGAACAGAATAAATTTTTAGTTACATCATATAATAAAAATATTTTTAATAATTTTAAACTTATATACCTACGGATTTGTTCGGAACCCTCGGTGCGCGAGTCTGACTCGCACTTGGCCGGTTTTTGTTCTTTAGTATCCCAGCCCACCTGTAGACAATAAGTTATTATATGCTTTTAAAAATATATATTCGTCTGCGGAGTTACGTAAATTTTATGACACTATGCGTACTTTTAAGCCTTGAGGTCAAAGAATTGGTCGTAATATGTTTGGTTGCTGTATTTTTTACAGAAAATAATTATTTGGGAAGTTGAATGGGAAACGACCGCGCTCTCACAGATTACCAACAAAAAATAGTAAGTTAATGCAGCTGTGTATCGTGTGAGTTTATGAGTTATGAGTTACCGCAGATCCTTTTTACTACTAAGATGGATAGATCGAGGATGTAGATATCTACGGATAAAAGCACTTACCAATTCACTTACCATCAGATGAACTTCATTCTTAAAAAAAATTAGTTAAGCACTCTCTTCTAATATGTAATAATATATGAAAACTTAAATATCACTTATTGATGGTGAACTGTGATGGTACTTGGAAGAATATTAGGTCATAGTTATGGTTTTATTGTATTGTTGTCGATTTTAAATATATATTCACACATAATCACAGACAGGTCATACATATTTAAATCGTTTAACAAGGCTGTCACTTAAGTTTTATAAATCATAATTATAAATGCGAAAGTTAGTTTGTTTGTTTGTTACGCTTTTACGACTAAACCGCTACATCGATTATGATTTATTTGGATATTACGATAGATAGGACCCTGGAGATGGTTATAGGGTAATTTTCTTGCTAAAACCTTAATGAGGTGGAGTGAGGGAGGGAATAAAATTTATATGAAATGATTTATTGCGTCTTCCGATTTTTTTAAGCTTTGTAGAATTTATTAAGATTTGCATATTTATTTTCCGATTTGCATATTTATTTTTTCAAACTACTCCTACTGAAAGCTTATGTTCAGCATTGGACTTTTGATAAACTGTCAACAACGATAAACTTCAATGCTATTTGTGTAATTACTTTAAGTTCACTACAAAGTCTTCATGTATGACTTAGTGTCATAATTGTTCGTATTATTCTTGTACGTAAACGCAAAATTGAACACATGGAATACTGTTCCCATCTCTGGGCAGGGTCTCCCCAGTGCCAGCTCCTTCCACTTGACCGCATCCAGCGCAGAGCGGCTCGAATCGTTGACGACCGAGTCCTTTCCAAAGGGCTCGATTCATTGGCACTGCGAAGAGATGTTGCATCCCTTTGCATTTTCTTTCGCATCTACCACGGGGAGTGCTCTGAGGAATTGTTCGGATTAATCCCAGTCGCCAAATTTCACGAACGCACATTGCGGCAGAACTCCCGATACCATCCACACCATCTGGATGATTGGCGGTCCACCACTGTGTGATTTAGAATATGTTTTCTTCCTCGCACGACTTCCTTGTGGAATCGATTACCATCAGCGATTTTTCCGGACAGATACGACTTAGGGACCTTCAAGAAAAGAGCGTACTCCTTTTTAAAAGGCCGGCAACGCATCTGCGATTCCCTTCCTGGTGTTTCAGCTGTTCATGGGCGTCGGTAGTCACTTACCATCAGGTGAGCCGCATGCTCGTTTGCATGCCCCTCTCCTATAAAAAAATAAACCTAATAACACAAACAAAATGAAAATGAAATTACGTATTTACATTTACCTTATCTTAATTTAACCAAGGAGAGGCTTTTGCCCTTAATAATAATGGAAAGTGTGAGAGTGATATAGAAAGAACAGTGAATGCAGGAAACATGGTGAATGGGGCTTTTCACTCCTTTATGAGCAGTCGGAAGGTGTCTAACAAGGCTCGTTTGGCTGTGCATGAGGGAATGTTGGTTTCGACACTCGTGTACGGAAGTGAAAGTTGGGTATGGCAGAACAAACATGAAAGCAGAATAAATGCAGTTGAGATGAGAGCGTTAAGAAATATGATAGGAGTTAAACTGAGTGACAGGATAAGAAATAGTGAGATAAGGAAACGTTGTGGTCTGAAATTGACTGACATTTCACGACCAAATCAGGGACGTCTTGAAACAAGGCCAGGTCAAGTGCACCCTAAACCGTAGAGCATGTATGAAGAGAATAATGAAGTGGATATGTATGTAATAAGTGTGATCAGGCCCAAAATCAGTTGGGTTTTCTATCGAGAAATTCTCAGTAACAATTCGAAGCGATGATTTTAGCGGTGTTTCATCTATGTGCCTCAGAAAGCATTTAAAGCCGATAGTTTTGCGTCTGTGATCTCTTTATACCTGTGTGTTGAATTACCGTCGCATCGGATAAGTAGAGAATAGTACACATTTTTCATTGCGCACAAACTCAAGATACTTAATTCTGTCCTGTGTCATTTAAGTACAATGTACATACATATAATGCACAAGATTAGATTAAAGCATTCAAATTTACGTGGGAGGGCCCGGCTGCAGCTATATTACTGGTATGGTTGTTACACGAATGGGTTGGCTCGACCGGAGCAGGACCACGCTCTCACAGAATATTAGCGTAAAACAGCAGCTAAATGGTGTTGTGTTTCGTGAGGTGAGTGTAGAGAACCGAAGTCTCTTTTTACTGGAAATCTGATTGGACCAAAAATAAATGTTCAAAAAATGAAAGTAGCCGGGCTAACTATGACATCGGGACGTCAATCACCTCAGTCTCTCTCATAACATGGATGCTGTAAAATACCCGAAACGTCGGGAATTAAAAAGTAAAAATAAACACGATAGAATCCGTAAAAATATTTTATTTAAAGTGTAGTTTTTTTATAGGATATTGTGATAAACGAGCACACAGTCCACCTGATAGTAAGTGGTTGCTGTGGCCCATAGACAACTACATTATCCTCGTTTGCGAATCAAAATGCAGATGCGTTGTCACCCGTGACGACTAAGACGAAATGCCTCTTTTCCAGTAAAAAGGGTCTCCGGTTCTCTACACTCACCATACGACACACAGTTAAGCTGCTATTTCACGCTGGTATTCTGTGAGAGCGTGGTCCTTCCCCGGTCGAGCCGACCCATTCGTGCTACAACTATACTACTAATATAGCTGCAGCATGGCTCTTCCACGTATAAAAACGTGTTCGCGTAAATATAACAAATCACTAATTTGTAACTTTAGTTCACTATTTGAAAATAAGTTTTATAGGAAAATACTATTCTGCATTATATAATAGGACAAGGGCCTGGTAAAGCTCCGTCCGCGGTTCACTCGCAACTCCACCCAGCCGCAGTTAATTAAACGTTTAATCGACCGGCCATAAGCGGCTGTTTGTATAATCTACTGATAAACGGATTAGAGAGCTTTATTTACTTTTAAATTATAAAATATTGTAAAGGAAAATGACAAATATTTTATCTTTACCTCACTTAATTTTAATGATGTGAATTAGCAAATATGTGTTAATGAAGGAGACGTTTTGTTGATACTAGATCTTTAATTATACTGCTCCAAATTCTAATCATTACACTAATAATTATATATACCTCCTACCGACAAAAGTATACAAAGAATAATTATTTATTTTTAGGGTTCCGTACCTCAAAAAGAAAAAACGGAACCCTTATAGGATCACTTTGTTGTCCGTCTGTCTGTCTGTCAAGACCCTTTTTCTCAGGAACGCGTGAAGGTATCAAGCTCAAATTCATATCAAATATTTATGTCTACTGTCATTTAGAGATGTGAAAAAATCAAACTTCTAAGACAACGCAATCAAAGATACAGCCGTTTATGCCGCAAATTTTCGACATTTGCAAGGGAATCAAAACCTACAGGGTACTTCTCGTGAACTCAGAATCTTAAAATTTGGTACGGAGCAACGTATTATAGCACCGATAAAGGAAAAATTGTGAAAAGCATACATTTTTAGTTACATCATGTAATAAAAATATTTTTAATAATTTTAAACTTATATTACTTACGGATTTGTTCGGAACCCTCGGTGCGCGAGTCCGACTCGCACTTGGCCGTTTTTTTTATATAATAATAAGTTTATGTAAATTAAAATAATCTTACATTCTAATAACATTTATCTATAAAAATACTATAACAAAAGAAAATGAATAGTTTTTTTTTTTAACAAAATTATATGAGTATTATCTTATAAAATGTGTATTCTATTATAAGTTTCATCATGACTTGAATAGGGTGGCTGGCCAAACCCCCTATAACAGCACATAATAATTCCGTGTGACTACGACTAGGCTTAATCATATTATGTAAGTTATGATGCGTTATGTTTGACAAAATCAGGTGTAGATTTGTGAACTTATGTCGATATATTACTGTCACATACATAGCCTAGTTACTAAGCTATTTAGTTATTAATTCACATATCCGGACATTCACATTAAATAAAACTCTTAATTTAAATGTTTATTCATATTTTTTAATCTAATAAATCAAATAATTTTTTAGTATTTTAACTTCATTAATTTCATTTTTTTATATTTGGCTAAACATTACGCCAAATTTCAACTAAGCTGAAAATTTTATATTTCATTACATATTAAAGTACCCAGAACAAAAAATAATAACGAAAACATAAGTCGTCGTCAGTACCATAACAACAGACAGATCAAAATTAAAATTGTTATTCCTGTCGCGTAAGCGATTTGTGACACATTTGTATTAAAGTCCAAAGTACGTTTAAGGAAACGTTTGAGAGTGCATCGAACTATGATCTAACTTAATTATTTAATTATTATATATACTTGTTTAATTATTTTCATACTAACACTACTCCCATTTCCTTTGTTTTCGATTGCCAGGCCCTTTTTATTTATTTTTATTTTTCATAATTCTTGTACGCACTTTCGTTTTTTACTTAATATTTTTGACCTTTAGCTAGTATATTGTTTTTGTATTTGTATTCACTAATATATTTATTAATTAATTATTTATCGGGTATCGGATTTTTAATTCACTTCAATTAAATTTTACTTCATGATATTTATCATCTGGGTACTTTATACACATGGGCCCCCCATTTACTTGAGTATTACATTACATTTTCATTACATTATTTTATTTTTTTGGTACATATACTTTTCTATCATACTATATCAAAATAAAACTGTAACTTGGGTTGTGCGCACAACCTTGAGGTCTATGTATTAGTAATTTTAAAAGGATGCCAACAATTGTCACGGAGGAAAACTAAGTGCACACATTTACAACTTCTCTCGTCCCCAACAGTACTAATGTGAGTAAACTTGTTCACGTAACTGAAAGTATTGTGTCCTGGTAGCCGTTATTTCCGATTTTATCATCTGATCATGGAAACATATCCTGCTCGAGGACTTTATGCATTACCAGTGATGGACGTTTTTTATTCTATATAATTTTTTTTATTTCTATTCTCTTCATAAATCTTATTCCCTTCTTTATTTATTAATTACCGTGTTATTTACTAACATGTTATTATCTATTTGATTGTATCTGTTACTCTTATACACTTACATGATCCACTTCCATATACTAACTTGTATTATACTTACTTGTTATGGAAAAGCAGAATCTCCTAACACAGGTATCTTTTTTACTTAAAAGGAGATTCCGGAAACGGTTAAAACTGTACGAATTATGTTACTAAAATAAAGTTTATTTATTATTTATTTATTTATTATTCTCGCTCATAATTAACTCAACACCAGGAGATTAAGCATCATCAATATTTGGGTGATATTTTTGGGTAATATTGACGAAACAGTAACTCAATCATTGGTATTCACACTTTCAAACAATCCTATCTTTAATTCTTCATAACGTTTAAATACATACTTTCAAATTATGTACACAATTTTTTACGGTCAGTTTTTTGTCTGTGTTTAACTCTATTACTATTAAACCTTCTCTTAATTATTATTTTTTTCTTACTTTACTATTTTCATCTTTATGTTAATACTAATTACAGATCATTTTAAATTTATTTTCATCTTTATTAAAAATGCTGTTATGGTTTATTTTTATGTACGTGTTCATGTATCGCATGTTGCTCCCCATTATTTTAAGATAAGCTCATTGCATAACATTACATATCACCTAGACCTAGACCTGTTATAAATTAACTGTAAATATTAAAGATATAAAAATTAATATTAGATGAACTACGGTAAATTGAAGTACATAAAAATGTAATCTATCACATTCATTTACTCATTTTTGCACGAAACAGTAATAAAATAATATAAAATAATAACTGAATAAAAGTGAATATAAAATCGTCTTACGCCTTAATACAAACATGCCACAGAAATAAAGTTACGTAAGCACTTACGTAACTTAATTTATAATTATTGCATTATGATTATTTTTTCAGATACCATAATAAAAATATAAAAAAATAAATTGAATCGTAAATTACCTGATAAATATGAAAGTATTTATCAGTACTTAATCATTAATAATATTTAATATTATATAACTTTGAAAAATATATAAAAGCAGAAACAACATAAAAAATATCAATGATTAAAGTTTTGAACGAGATAAAAATCACTCAGGTGCGGAGTTACCTATTAATTTCTTATTAGTTATTTTTAGCTCAATTTTCGTTCTTCTGGACGAAGCTCGCATGAGTGCAACTGCTTCTTTCCTTTTTAAATTAAACTGCCGCTTCTTGAATTTTGGTCATTACAAACACATGTTATAGATAAATATATATATATATATATATATATATATATATATAGAAATATTAAATTTTCAGTCAGCTTTTATAAAATTCTCATTGTGGCCTCTTCTGGTATTCATATTTATTTATTTTTCGTCATGTGCGGTATGACGTTCCTTCCGTTATACTCGTATTATAATAATTATTATTTTTTGTCAACAGTTTCACTAATTTCTTCATTATTTAATGTATAAATATTTAGGCTTGGGCTGGCAGGGTCTCCATGTAAATTAGGAAATGTGTTAATGAAGGAGACGTGTTGTTAATACTAAATCATTTTTCATACTGCTCTAAATTCTTAACTTATATACATACTACACTAGAATTAATTAAGGACCTATTTTTTAAACGTCAGATTTAAATTATTCATAGAAAAATGAAACAAAAAATAAACAATGATTTTTATGACTTTCGATGTCATTTAAGTCAAGAAGAAAGCTATGATAGACTTCAATTGGCCTTTCACGATGAAACCCCATCTCGTGCCACTGTTTACAACTGGTTTAATGAGTTTAACCGATAATTTGCGTGAGGGACGGCCTTCCACGGCGACGATTGAAGATGCGGCGCGATTGTGCGGCGTATTATAGAGGCTGATAAAAGAGTGACTTATCAGCAGATTCGGACAAGCTTGTGCATTGTTATAAGTTGAGTGTACAAAATTCTTTATAAATATTTAGCGGTCAGGAATCGTTCAGCCCGGTGGATACATCATAATTTGATAGAGGCCCAAAAACTCCGTCGTGATGATTGCTGTCGTTTAATGGTTCAAAGATTTAACTGAGGTGACTCAAATGCGGGTGACGAAAGCTAAATTTATAGTTATGATCCTGAAACTCAGAGACAGTCTGCTGTCTGGGTGTTTCCTTCCGAGGAGTTAGTTGCCAACTAAAGTGAAGAGAGGTCTAAGCGTGGGAAAAAGATGGTGGCCTCGTTCTTCGGAAGGACAGGTCATTTAGCAACAAATATTTTAGAGGATCAAAAAATAGTTACTGCAGAGTGGTACACTAACAACTGTTTGCCACTTGTCTTGAAAATAGTTCGGGAGAAATGACCTCGCAGTAGGATCCATTCACCACGACAACGCCTCGTCGTACACCGTCAAGCAAACAATCAACTACTTAGCGACGTCAAACGTGTAATTACTGGGTCACCCACCCTATAGCCCCGACCTCGCACCTTGCGATTATTTATTTACGAGGAAAATTTCGGGAATCAAGGAAGTGACACAACATTACTATTTAAAAATGTATTTATTGCTTTTCGAAATATTCTCCGGGACATTTGACACATTTTTCCAAACGATGGAACCAATCATTGAAGCAACCATTCCATTCGGAAGTTAGGGTCTCCAAAATGGCCGTTTTGTAGGCGTCCACAGCTTCTTCAGGTGATGAAAATCTCTGTTCACGCAATTTATTCCTTATTTTAGGGAAAGTATAGAAATCATTAGGGCTTAGGTCGGAGCTGTACGGCGGATGGTCTAATAATTCTATGTTTTCTTGCTCTAAAAACACTTTTGTTCTGTGTGTGGTGTGAGAACTCGCATTGTCGTGATGGAGGATGATGCGGCGGTTGCAGTTCTCTTTACGGAGTTCAAGTGAAACGACCTGTGGCAAACAAATGCTAGCATACCATTCTGCATTAACCGTTCTTTGTCCCTCAAGAGGAATAGTCGTTGGCATGGCCGGTTTTGGAGACAAACGTGGCCACCATTTTTTTTGCAACACTCGTGACTGGTTTTTTGTTGCGGGTTCGTACGCATATATCCAGGATGCGTCACCTGATACGATGTTGTATACACCATTTGAGGATCCTGCGTGGAATCTTTCGAGAGTTCTGACGCACCAAGTAACGCAAGCCGCTTTTTGCTCTTCACAGAGCTAATGCAGTATCAATCGGGAAAACAACTTTTTTACACCTAATTGTTCATGCAAGATTATTTTTATTTGACTCATGCCAATGTCTAAAGTTGCCTGAATTTCGCGGTATGTCGATCTTCCTCAATCAGCTTATGCACAGCATCAACGTTTTCTTGGGTGACTGCAGTTTTTGAACGACCTTGACGGAGATCATCACTGAGCTTGACACGTCCACGTTGAAATTCAGCAAACCAGCGATAAATTGTGGTTTTGGTTGAAGCTTCATCACCAAATGCAGAAATCATCCGGTCAAAATACTGTTTTTGTGTTAAACCACTTCGAAAGTTATAATAAATCATCGCTCTTGAATTTTCTCGAGTCAATTTCATTTTCTCAACGACTAAACAAGATTGACAAAACCTTGTGACAAGACCGAGAATCTTTTTTTAAATAAATAAATGGTATTCGATTTTTAAAACCAAGGAGTTTTCAATTAAAAATATTTTAATATGACAGGAACAGTGGAAATATTCCACTCCCGATACTTTTAGTGCAGCCTATGTATTTCAGAAAATAAAAGAAAAACTTCCAGGAAAACGTTTTATTCACGGCGAGGAAACAGTGACTGCTTTTCAAAATGCGGTCAAAGGGACCCCTACGGACGACTGAGTAGTGCTTTTCTTAGTGGTTCCATCGGATGCAGCGATGTATTGATGTAAATAAACACTATTTTGAAAATATATAATAAAATTAATAACTTGCTAGTTTGTTCAGTTTTTAATTTACTAAGAACTTTAATTGTCAACCTCGTACTACACTCGTGAGACGACATGGAGTAGGGAATTTTCTTACATCACCACTACACGGAATTAAAATATTATTTATTTTTCTTACCGTTACTATTAAAGACAATTAAAAATCCACTGTTAAACATAGACCCACTAAACATTGCTTCTTTATGGGGATATTTGTCATAGTTGCCACGCTTGGCAAGCGGGTTGGCAACCACAGCTTTTTATTATTATTGAGTCTTTATCGGATATATGCTGCTGCTCAACTCCTGTTTCAGATTTCCTCTGTCACCTCATTCGACATCTACAAGATGAATCAAAAAGCTATTACTGATATGCAATCTTTGCTTGAAAATGTGTCCAGTTAAATCGTCATTTTAATGATGTTAAAAACTATTTTACGAATTCTATACAAGAATCTGTAGATAAAAGTTCGGAATACTTGCAATTTTGTCGTTTGGAGTTTTGTCCCGATGCATATTTAAGTCTTTGTGTTGGCAAGCCAAAACTTTATCTCGCTTGAAAAATTACTGGAGTCGATAAAGGTAAAGTTTCGAGTCGGGCTTTAGTATTTGGAATTTTTCAGCATTTGCTTGATTTCTTCTTTAACAATCAATTCTAATTTGTTTTAAAGATTTAATTTTAAAGTTTGTGTCACAATACCAATAAGTAACAGCTGTTAATAATATTGAAGTGGTAGCAGAACTATTTATAGCAGTACTACTAATAGTAGTAGAAATATTGACTGCCTAACTAGGCGACTAGATCAACTGTTCTACTGGTCGTAAACACGGTTACTGATCTTGAGATCCCGAGTTCATATTTCGGCTTAGGCCAAAATCAATTATTGGGTTATCCTGTCTAGAAATTCCCAGTAGCAGCCCAGAGTCAAGAAGCTGGCGATGTTTCATCTCCGTTTCTCGGAAAGTACGAAAAAACATTGGTCCTGCATCTGATCTCTCCCGGGTCGTGTCGAATAATCGTTCTATCGGAATATGAGAGTGAGGGAATAGAGAGTGCACGCGTGCAAGCGCATATATTACGGCACTTTAATCCTATCCTGCGCTGTAAGAGTTGTTCCTCTAAATATTGAAAAACTATAACGCCTTCTCCTCCCCTTGCCTTCTCTTTCATAAAAATTTCTCTACTCCTTTTATGTTATTTGTAACCCGTACAAAAAAGAAGTGTAATAGCTCTACAGGATATTGCTTTCCATCCTATTACATTGCGGGTATCTTCAAGGTTTTAAATAGGCTTATAAAATTGTGTTTTAATTTAGAAAGCACTTTAGAGTCATTTCTCACTATTCTTGAAGCGTTCACTAACCTATTTCTTAGGTCCTCGACACTGGTTGTTTCACTAAAATAAACTTTGGATTTAATACGTCCCCACAAAAAAAAGTCAAGAGGCGTCATATCAGCTGATCTGGGAGGTCAATGAACAGGGCCAACACGTCCGATCCAGCACTCTCCAAATTCTGTATTTGTATAGACTTTAACGTGCTTGAAATGAGGTAAATTTTTCTTTATTCTATATGAATGACGGAATTTGTCTTAATACAAATAAAACTGTACTTTTAAAAGTCTTATTGCCGTGAGTTACGGTCCATTTCAGTTTATTTTGACTTTACATGTTTAGTTTGATTGTAGTTTACGTATTTTTAATTATTTTTGGGATAAAATATTACATATATTAAAAATAATAGAAATCGATTCAGTAAACGATTCTGAACAAACGACTTTCAGGATGTGCGTTAATTATGTTACGTGTTGTACATATGTATATGCCGGGTGTTTTTGAAACGCTCCAGAAAAAATACAGGCGATAGTACTAACGAGACCTTTGATCATGTGCAGGAAGAAAATTGATTCCGAGGAAAAAAATCATCTTTTCACAACGTTTTATTAGTTTCATTCACGCTCCATCATGTTAGTACAGCTAAATGAAACGATAATTCTAAAAAAAAAAACATAAAAATACTTAAACATAAAACCAGCAGTGGAACATAAATAAAATCAGCTGACCATAGGGTTACTGACCCTTTTGTCGCGCGGAATTGACGCCGAATCCATGCGGCCCGCAGCTAGCGATCGTACGATCGCAAGCTGCGGGCAGTACTGCAAATACGGCCATACCGCAATACCAAATAATTTACAACACTTATATAAATACCTAACATATCTGCCTACTTAATGTACTATTTTGTTACTGTGCTAGTCTTCACCTAGCCACTTTAATTCGAATTCACAGATTAAATAAACCAAATACAATTAAATTTAAAAAAAAATTAACAACGATTGAGGCATGCTTTTTTATCCGTCGCGTAGGTATATTTATTAAACTGATGTATTCAGTTATGTACCTATTCAGATCAGTGCAGTACAAAGTTATTTAAAAAATATAGGTATGAAACAGCTTACTGCTCTAAATTCTCCGTGGTCTTATGAGAACCAAACCAAACCTTATGAGAAGAAAACCTTATGAGAACCAAACCAAAGAATTCTGAAGAGACTGGGGTGCAAGGTCAGGTATATATGTTCGATTCATTAACACTTCTCAACCAATCAAAATTTTTGCTGAGTGGCCAAAGATGTGTGTGGTCTGGCGTCATCATGATGAAAGACCACTCCTTTTCTGTTGATATATTCCGGCCGTTTTCTTCTAAATTTGTTTCTTGAGTCTCATTAGTTGTTTGTAGTCGAGATCTAAATAGATGGTTTCGCCCGGCGGTAAAAGCTCATAATAAACTAAACTCTTCCAATCCCCCCATACAACGAGCATCACCTTATTGCGTGTTAATACGGGTTTCGCTACAGGCTGTGGAGCTTGAATACACTTTGACCATGATGTTTTTCAGACGTTCTTGTCGTTAGTGATCCACTTTTTATTATATCAGTGATCAATCTATTTTGAATGGTCGGTTTGATTATGTTTCAATAGAGACTCTCAAAAATTACACAATTTCTTAGGTTTTTTTCAGTGAGCTTGAGTGGTACCCAAATATCGAGCATTTTTGTATAGCCACACTTTTTCAAATGGGCCAAAACTATTTTTTTACCTTGTTGGACCTTCTGCTGACCTCTCATCCAGACGTATATCAGGTTTCCGTCGATGTCTCGTTCGTCTCGGCTTTTCGGACCATTGTCTGATCCGGAGTGTGGTGCCACTCACGCTCCCCTCGCGGTTGCGTTCTGCAGGTTACCGCCGTGTTTGGCATTAGAGGTCAGCGGATTGGGACGGAATGCGGTCTTTCTTTGCATCCTACCCATGGGGGTGGGTTTGCTTCTCGCCGGATGATCCCAGCGCTGTTGCTGACTCTGTCACTGATGTGGTGCTACAGGGAATGGAACTATTTATTCCATCATCTGTGGTAACCATTGGAGGCAGATCTCGGCCTTGGTTTGGTCACTCCTGTAAGACTGCATTACGCAGTAAGCAGGTGTGTTATCAAGCCTGGGCTGCGGCTTCGGAGACTCGGGATGTAAACACGAGCACACTTAAAAAGAAGTATAACTTCGCCTCCAGGTCCTTCAAAAGAGTTATTGCCGAGGCAAAGTCAGAGCACATAGGCAGAAATGGCAAGAAACTAGTTCGCCTTCCTTCGGGAACCCATGCATTCTGGTCTCTCGCCAAGGCTGTCCATGGGAATTTCTGTAAGCCATCACTACCATCTCTGCACAGGGAGGACGACTCACTAGCCCATGCCGCAAAAGACAAACCCGACCTTTTAGACTCCGTTTTTGCATCCAACTCGACTCCTGATGACGGGTGGAAACACCGCCTACCATCTTACGGTGTGAGTGCTCCATCCGGATGTGCTGTATTCATAGCGCCCGGTTCGCAAAGCACTCTTCTCCCTGGACATCGAAGTCGAGTGGGCCTGACGGTATTCCCCCAATCGTGCTGAGGACGTGTGCTCCGGAGTTGGCACCGGTCCTAATGCGTCTTTTCCGGTACTCCTGCTCCCAAGTCGTAGTCCCGAATTCATGGAAGACAGCTTTTGTCTACCCGATCCCTTAAAAAAGGCGACCGCTCAGACCCGTCCAACTATAGGCCTATCGCCATCACCTCCTTGTTCTCCAAAATAATGGAATCTATTATTAATTGCCAGCTAATGCGGTACCTTGAGGATCACCAGCTGATTAGTGACCGGCAATACGGTTTTCGTCGGGGTCGATCAGCTGGTGATCTTTTGGTCTACCTTAACTACCCATAGATGGGCGGAGGCAGTAGAGTCCAAGGGGTAGGCGTTGGCCGTTAGTTTGGACATTGCGAAGACCTTTGATCGGGTTTGCCACAAAGCGCTTCTTTGGAAGCTACCTTTCTATGAGCTTGCCGAGAAATTGTGCAATTAAGTCACCAGCTTCCTTGCAGACCGGAGCATCAAGGTCGTTGTAGACGGTGCATGCTCCGACTACAAACCTATTAACGCTGGTGTTCCACAAGCTGTGTGCTATCACCAACGCTTTTTCTTCTGCATATCAATGATATTTTGCTAACTGGTAACATTCATTGCTATGCGGAGGACAGCACTGGTGATGCTCTATACACCGGCCGTGCCAATATTTCTCGGGAAAACGTCGCCGAGTACCGAATCAAACTTGTGTCTGAAGTCGAGTCTTTGCTGAACAAAGTCTCGGATTGGGGGCGACTAAATCTAGTCCAGTTTAATCCTCAGAAGACACAAGTTTGCGCGTTAACCGCTAAAAAGAACCCCTTTGTCGTATCTCCTCAGTTTCAAGGCACTCCCCTTCTTACCTCAGCCAGTATCAGTATCTCGGAGTCGACATATCGAGTGGCGTGCAGTTTCATGGTCACTTGGAAGACAAGGCCAATTTGGCCACTAAAACGCTTGGCGCGCTCAGCAGAGCGGGACAGTATTTCATGCCGGCACACTCCTGCAATTCTACAAGGTGCAGGTTCAGCCTCACATGGAATACTGTTCCCATCTCTGATCAGGGGCTCCCCAGTGCCAGCTGCTTCCACTTGACCACATCTAGCGCAGAGCGGCTCGATCCGTCTACGACCGAGCCTTTTCCGATCGGCTCGATTCATTGGCACTGCGAAGAGTTGTTGCAGCCCTTTGCATTTTCTTTCGCATCTACCATGGGGATTGCTCTGAGGAATTGTTCGGATTAATCCCAGCCGCCAAATTTCACGAACGCACATCGCGGCAGAACTTCCGATACCATCCACACCATCTGGATGATTGGCGGTCCACCACTGTGCGATTAAAAGATGTTTTCTTCCTCACACGACTTTCTTGTGGAATATTATATTACCATCAGCGATTTATGGACCGATACGACTTAGGGACCTTCAAGAAAAGAGCCTACTCCATTTTAAAAGGCCGGCAACGCATCTGCATTTCCCTCCCTGGTGTTGCATTTGTTCATGTGCGGCGGTAGTCACTTACCATAAGGTGAGCCGCATGCTCGTTTGCTACCTCTCCTATAAAAAGAAGAAATACTTATATTTCGCTGAATGGCCGAATCAATAAAAATTTTAAAATAGCATAGCAACGTGAAATAAAAAGTTTAGAAATAAATTTTACCTTTTGTTCAAAAACAAACTCTTTTCTTTATTTTAGTTATATACGTATGTCTTAAATAAGTGGTGGTAAAAAAACGTAAAGTGGGAAATTTTTGAGAAGACCAAATTTTGAGCTAAAAATCGAAAAATGATAAAAATGTCCATATTCCGTTGGAGATTGCATCGAAACTAAAGTGGTGTCGCTTTTGTATGTATTAAAGGTTGATAACACATTTATCAAGGATCATTTTGTACCTACACGCGTCCAAATATTGTGATATAAAGAGCAAATTTTATCTTCATAAAATTGTCTTGATGATGAAGTTTCTTTTGTTAGTGAGGATTAAGACACCATGCCTAATTAATAATAACGCTTATATATCAATTTTTAATATTCAACAATTTTTATCACAAAATACCTTATTGTCATTTATGTATAAGTAATAGGCATATGGTATCACGGAATTTTTTCAGATGGAGTAATGATTTATATTTTTGTAAAACATTACATTTACTTATCACTAACCATTACGCCTGCGCACGTTGATAAACCATATTGGTAGTGCTTTTTTTCTGACTCATTTAACAAAAATCAATATTTGAGGCTAGCTGAGAGGTATATCCTAATGCTACATAGCCTATATACTATTCCTCATTAATCTGGCTATAATAAACAAAAATATTTTTTCAATTTGGACTATTAGGTCCAGAGATTAGTGTCATTAAGCAAACAAACAAAAAATGCGTTTTCACTCCCGAGGACTAAGATGGAATGCTTCGTTTGCAGTAAAAAGATCTCCGGTTTTCTACACTCACCCATCACTATCACTATACACGCACACACACACACACACACACACACACACACACACACACACACACACACACACACACACACACACACATATATATATATAGTATTTATTATCACTTTTAAAAAATAAATTGTAGGAAGAATCCATCATGTCGCTCCAGTTCGAGTTGACAAACATATTTATGATGAATTACCTAAAAACATGACAATCACAGGTCAGGTATTAAACAAAGTTGTAGGTACATTCAGCAATTATAGGTACTTTAAGATTGATGGAAAATCCTTTTAACACTTCCTTCACGTAGTGCACAGACAAACAAACGTAGTGTGGGACCATTTTTTACAGGTATTAAGTGATTAGTGAATATACATCACAAACACAATTAAATTAATTAAATAAATATGATTAAAGACAAGATGAATAACGGATAATATGACCATTTATAATATTACCTTTACATGCTATATAGTAAGAAAGATGTTTTAAACTGGTTGTATAAGGCTAAAACACAAGCAAAATGCCACTGCATTTATTGTTGTCATTATTTCCAAAGCAGTCTATTAATAGTGGAATAGATAGGTGCGGTGGTAAGACTTTAATAGGTTTTGGTTGAATCAGTAAAGGTGCAGTGTGTAAACTTTGTTTTAAAATATCTGATTAGTTATCATACCTCAAATACCATTAAAGCCAAAATGACTAGGTAATATCATGCTTATATATGTTATTACACACATAAATATGAACTAAGATGTTTTAAACTGGTTGTGTAAAGATAACAAAATGACATGTTAAATTTAATTGTAATATTTAATTTTAAATTAAGTGTATTTCATGATGTTATTATTGTACGTCATTATCATTTCAAAATAACTTGATAATAACATAACAAGGATATTTTTAATGTTATGAGATATGATATATGACTATTGTAGTTGTATTCAATATCCACTTTTTTGTCTCTGCCTACGAGCAGCTCTGCAAAATTTCAGCCTACAAGATATTTATTGTAAGCGATTCACCTGAAATAAGTTAATAAATATCGTATATATTATTTTTTCTATGTTGATTGCTATCTAAATAGCATGTGAGTTCTTTGTTTATGTTTGTATTGGTTTCCATTTCGAACACTTTAGAGCAAAAAAAAAAACACATCCACGTATCATATTATTGTTAGAAATCAGGACATTTTCAGTAATAAGAGATATGAGATAAAATTATGTATAATAGTAATAATAATAATAATAATCTTTATTTCGGACCAAAATTAATCCATAGTAGTGTTAGTAACAATTGACTTATAAGCTAGTGTTAGTAAACATTGATGTGTGGACAAACTTTTTCAAAATCGGAGAATTATAGTTCTCCGCTACTGTTTTCAAAATGCTGTTGTGACTATCTCTCACCCTTCTAAGCAGCGAAGCTGTTTTCTTACGTATTATCGCATGAAAACCGTCCGTGCGAGCTTGCGCAAACATCTCCGACGCATTACAGTATCGAGGCAGTCCCAACAACATTCTGAAAGCATTATTATATTGAACACGCAGGGCATCCAGCGAACTTTTAGTGTAATTTATCCATAGACTGCTCGTATACAGACTCTGGCAGTATGCCTTAAATAGGGTAATTTTTACTAAGTCATCATAGTACATCGAGCAAATCTACGGGCCAGCATGTTACTCCTGACCGCTAGAGCCCTGCGTTCCCTCTCAATGTCTACATTATCTTTCAGGTCATCTGCAAGAAAATGACCAAGATATTTAAAGGACGTCACTTTTTTAAGTTTTGACCCATTCAAGAACAGGTCAGGTTCATCAGTCCTAGGCTTGCCCCTGACGCCAAAGACAATGTATTCACATTTTTTGACATTATATGCCAACCCATGAGACTCAGCATAGGCTACACACACCTTCAGTAACTCTCTTACTGCCCTCACCGACGGTCCCATCAGCACCATGTCATCTGCATAGCTGATGTTGTTAATACTAACCCCACCAACACTGCATCCGACACGCTTGCTACTGAGCTCGCCTATGAGAGCATCTATATATAGGTTGAATAATCTGGGAGACGTTAGACCCCCCTGCCTTACCCCGCATTCCAACCTGTACGGTTCACTAAGAGTATCGTCTCATTTCACATGATTTATTTGTTTACTGTACCAATATTTGAGCAGACCACATATCTCTGACGGTACACCCCTGTCCTCCACCTTCCTCCAGAGCACGTCATATGAGACGAGATCAAATGCCCTGGAAAGATCAAGGAAACAGGCATATACCGGGGTACCCCGATCTACGTAATATCGAACGGTGTGCTTTAGACTTAAAATAGCACTTTCGGTTGATAGTCCTGGTCTAAACCCGAACTGTGTGTCATGCAGTTGAATGTGGTCACTTAAGATGTTATCAAGCACACCGTCCAACACCTTTGCTATGATAGTCGCTAAGGAAATAGGACGATAGTTACCCTTGTCAGAGATGTCTCCCGTCTTGTTCTTCACAATGGGAACTACTATTGTCTTCATCAGATTTGTAGGTAAGTAAGAGTGACTAATACACATTGTGTAGAACATGGACAGGACTCGTGGCAGGTGAAATCCAGCGTGCTTCAGGTGCTCAATGCTGAGCCCGTTATGTCCTGGAGATTTACCTCGGCTCATACCTATTATGATACTGCGTATCTGTTTAGCAGAAATATGCACAAGAGGTTCCTCTCCCCCACAAACGGTCCCAGCACTACCCACCTGTGTTGAGGGCCCAAGTGGAGATTGTATTTTAAAATGTTCCATGAACATATTAGCGATGTCACTGGGTTCACTAATTCCTTCCACGCTCGTAGCAAGACTAGTCTTAGATTCCAACTTATTGGTCGACTTCCAGAAATTTTTAAAGTCCCTATTTGCTCTTTTTTGAGCTAATCTATCCATTTTGATTTGCTCAGAATTTTTCTGACAAAATTTGAGTTTAGTCTTAAAAATTTTTCGATTTTCACTCATTTCATCATAAATAGGACCAGATAAGGGACGACCACTGAGTACCCAGGTCTTAAAACTACATCTGGCCTCATAGTGAGCGTCTTTTACATAGCTGTTCCAACCACATACTCGCTTACCCCGCCTTGGTCCCCCCTTATAAGTCACTCTGGATTCCTTAGCCGCCTCACTATATTTACAGTCTATGGATCAATTACACTAAAAGGTCGCTGGATGCCCTGCGTGTTCAATATAATAATGCTTTCAGAATGTTGTTGGGACTGCCTCGATACTGTAGTGCGTCGGAGATGTTTGCGCAAGCTCGCACGGACGGTTTTCATGCGATAATACGTAAGAAAACAGCTTCGCTGCTTAGAAGGGTGAGAGATAGTCACAACAGCATTTTGAAAACAGTAGCGGAGAACTATAATTCTCCGATTTTGAAAAAGTTTGTCCACACATCAATGTTTACTAACACTAGCTTATAAGTCAATTGTTACTAACACTACTATGGATTAATTTTGGTCCGAAATAAAGATTATTATTATTATTATTACTATTATACATAATTTTATCTCATATCTCTTATTACTGAAAATGTCCTGATTTCTAACAATAATATGATACGTGGATGTGTTTTTTTTTGCTCTAAAGTGTTCGAAATGGAAACCAACACAAACATAAACATAGAACTCACATGCTATTTAGATAGCAATCAACATAGAAAAAATAATATATACGATATTTATTAACTTATTTCAGGTGAATCGCTTACAATAAATATCTTGTAGGCTGAAATTTTGCAGAGCTGCTCGTAGGCAGAGACAAAAAAGTGGATATTGAATACAACTGCAATAGTCATATATCATATCTCATAACATTAAAAATATCCTTGTTATGTTATTATCAAGTTATTTTGAAATGATAATGACGTACAATAATAACATCATGAAATACACTTAATTTAAAATTAAATATTACAATTAAATTTAACATGTCATTTTGTTATCTTTACACAACCAGTTTAAAACATCTTAGTTCATATTTATGTGTGTAATAACATAGATAAGCATGATATTACCTAGTCATTTTGACTTTAATGGTATTTGAAGTATGATAACTAATCAGATATTTTAAAACAAAGTTTACACACTGCACCTTTACTAACTTTGTTTAATACTTTTAATTAATAAGCTATTCTATTCTATATACACTATTCTAACTTATAATATATGTGAAAACTACTAGAAAATCGCTTTTAGATTGTTTTAACGTTATTGTGATATTCATATTTCAATTATTTATTTCTCAGAATTTCCATTAGATGTGATAAAACTAATATTGATTTCGTAATCTATAGATTATAAGGAATAAATCGATATACTTTTCATTAAAATTCTCTCATATTCGTAGTGGACCCATTCTCCATACAAAAAGAAATTGTCTCCTTTATTTTAGAAACAGCTTGGAAGCGACAACCTCATTCCAAGGGGTTTTATCAACCATGTATTCATTTATACTATAATAACCCTTTTTATACAGTTTCAACTTAACAAAACATTTAAACTTGGTAATAGAGAGAGCCAGTACACTTTCCGGGACCTTGTTGTAATAGCGTATACATTGCCCCAAGAATAAATTACTGACTATGTGGAGTCGAGAAACTGGTATCACTAGCTTGTGTTTGTTCCTAGTGTTTACAGAATGTATATCACTTTTTTTACTAAAACTACCTTTGTTTTTGTGAACATATATTAAATTTTCGTAAATATACTGAGAGGCCAAAGTTAATATATTTATTTCTTTAAATTTATCTCTAAGAGACTCTCTTGGTTTAAGGTTGTAAATAGCTCTAATGGCCCTCTTCTGTAAAACAAAAATAGTTTCTAAATCAGCCGCATTTCCTCATAGCAAAATCACATAAGACATTATGCTATGGAAATAACAGAAATAAACTAATCTAGCTGTCTCGACACTCGTGAGACCTCTAATCTTTTGTACAGCATCGGCTGCAGAACTTAGTCTGCTTGCTAGTTTGGATATATGGGGGCCCCACTGAAGCTTTGCGTCGAGAGTGATGCCAAAAAATAAACAGTGGATTCAACAGGGCTCAGTTCTTTCCCATTCAAAAACACATTGGTACTCAGATTTTTAACATTCGTTGTTGTAAATTTAATACATTTCGTTTTATTTTCGTTTAAATGTAGATTATTATCGTTAAACCAATGCACTAATTTTTATATAGCATTATTAACTTCGTCACATTTAAATGATTAACGTTAGTTTAAAAATTAAGGAAGTTTCATCAGAAAATAACACTATATCATGATAATCCCCTACAAGAGAAGGTAAGTCATAAATATACACTAGAAATAGGAATGGGCCGAGAATCGAGCCCGGAGGGACACCAATTAGTACTGGTGACCCGGAAGAACTTTTACAATCCATAATAACTACACCCCGATGAGGAGGTGGAGGAAATGTATGAGGATATCTCTAGAGCCATGCATTCCTCCAAAACCCAATATACGGTGTTAATGGGAGACTTCAATGCAAAACTAGGCACAAGAGAGAACGGTGAGCTGAAAGTAGGGAAATTTGGAATAGGGCAACGGAACCCAAGGGGCCAGCAGCTGGCCGACTTCATGGAGAAAGAGGGACTCTTTATGATGAACTCTTTCTTCCAGAAGCGGCCCCACAGGAAGTGGACCTGGTCGAGCCCCGACGGTTCCACAAAAAATGAGATTGACTTCATTATGACGACCAGACGACAACTGTTCAGTGATGTCTCCGTGATCGCGAGGGTGAAAACTGGTAGCGATCACCGAATGGTTAGAGGCACACTGAACCTAAACGTTAAGTTGGAGAGGTCTCGTCTAATGAAGTCAACGCTCCGTCCCCCTCGTGCTCTGTTCCAAAGTCCCGAAACCTTTCAGCTCGAGTTACAAAACCGTTTTCAGTGCCTGGAAGACTGCTATGAAGTGGACGATATGAATGACAAGCTCGTGGAGACTGTCCATGCGGTTGGAGCTAAGTTCTGCAAGACCCGCCGCAGAAGAACACAAAAACTCTCCAATCACACTCTTAATCTCATGGCTGTTAGACGGGAGATGAAGCTACATTCTTCAACAGACTTGACAGCATACAGGCATCTGAACAGACAGATCTCCAAATGCATGCGGCGGGACTTACGCAACTTCAATACAGCTCGTATTGAAGAAGCGATCGAGCGGAACCAAGGCTCCAAAGTCTTTGCCAGAGATCTGTCTGCCAGAAAGAGCCAACTGTCAAAGCTGAAGACAGAATGTGGCAGCATCGTTTCCGGGACACCTGAGATTTTGAGTGAGATTGAGAGGTTCTATGGGCAGCTGTACACATCATCGTTGGAGCCACACGCAAGTGTGAGTAACGATCCAAGAGCGAGTCTCATCCGACACTATTCCGAAGATATCCCGGATGTCAGTCTGAGCGAGATTAGGATGGCTCTCCAGCACCTTAAAAACGGTAAGGCCCCAGGCGAGGATGGAATTACAGCGGAGCTTCTGAAAGCGGGTGGAAGACCGGTACTTGAAGTCCTTCAGAAGCTCTTTAATTCCGTCCTCCATGGTGGCATTACACCGGAGGCGTGGAGCAGAAGTGCGGTGGTCTTGTTCTTCAAGAAAGGTGACAACGCTCTCTTGAAGAACTACAGACCGATTTCCCTTCTGAGCCGCGTCTACGTGCTGTTTTCGAGAGTCATTACGAATCGTCTCGCGCGCAGACTTGACGACTTCCAGCCTCCCGAACAAGCCGGTTTCCGAAAAGGCTTTAGCACCATAGACCACATACATACCCTTCGGCAAATTGTACAGAAGTCCGAGGAGTACAATTTGCCACTATGTCTGGCGTATGTGGACTATGAGAAAGCCTTTGATTCCGTCGAAATTTGGGCGGTGCTGCAGTCACTTCAGCGGTGCCAAGTTGACTGTCGGTATATCGAAGTGTTGAAGTGCTTGTACAGTAGGGCTACGATGGCTATCCGAGTACAGAACCAGAGTACGAAACCTATCCAATTGCAGAGAGGTGTAAGACAGGGTGACGTCATATCCCCGAAACTCTTCACCGCTGCATTGGACGACGTTTTCAAGCTTCTGAACTGGAAAGGATACGGTATCAACATCAATGGCGAGTACATCACTCACCTTCGATTTGCCGACGATATAGTCCTTATGGCAGAATCGCTGGAGGACCTAAGCACTATGCTCAATGACCTCAATAGTGTTTCCCAACGGATAGGTCTTAAGATGAACATGGACAAAACTAAGATCATGTTCAATGTCCATGTCACACCTATGCCGGTAGTTGTTGGGAACACTAAGCTCGAAGTTGTTGACGAGTATGTTTACCTGGGACAAATAGTCCGACTGGGTAAGTCCAACTTCGACCGAGAGGTCAATCGACGGATTCAACTCGGCTGGGCAGCGTTCGGGAAGCTACGACACATCTTCTCGTCAGACATACCTCAAAATCTTAAAACGAAATTGTACAACCAGTGCGTGTTGCCAGTGATGACTTACGGAACTGAGACGTGGTCCTTCACTGCTGGCCGTATGAGGAAGCTCAAGGTCGCTCAGCGAGCTATGGAGAGGGCTATGCTCGGAGTTTCTCTGCGTGATAAACTTAGGAATGAGGATATCCGCAGTAGAACCAGAGTGACCGACATAGCCCAACGGATTAGTAAGCTGAAGTGGCAGTGGGCCGGCCATATAGCTCGAAGAACCGACAACCGATGGGGAAGAAAGGTTCTCGAGTGGCAGCCTCGTACCGGTAGGCGAAGTGTAGGGCGTCCCCCCACGAGATGGAGTGACGACCTGGTAAGACATGCAGGAAGTCGATGGATGCAGGTGGCTCAGGACCGTGTTTTGTGGCATTCTTTGGGGGAGGCCTATGTTCAGCAGTGGACTTGTGAAGGGCTGTAATGATGACGATGATGATGATAATAACTTTCTGCATTCTGTTACTTAAATATGAAGTAATCAGTTAAAGAGCTGTGTTCTTGACACCATAGTTCTGTAGCTTCCTGATTAATGTCTCATGGTGAACACAGTCGAAGGCCTTGAAAAAGTCCCAAAATATACCCAAACCATCCTCTGAATTCTCTCATGCACAAAAAATATGTTTAATAATCTCAACTCCAGGGTCCGTTGTCGATCGACTCCTCGTAAAACCGAATTGATTTATATATAGCAATTTATTAATATCAAAGAAACTTAACATCTGATCTAAAATTATTTTTTCAAAAATTTTTCTATATGTTGGTAGTACAGAAGTTGGTCTAAAATTGTCGGGGTCTAATGTACTACCAACGTGTCAATAGTGAATCATTATTTTATATTTAATATTCATTTAACACAAAAAACTGATAAGAATACATTTTAAACAACAATATAATCAATAGACCATGATCGCGTTTAGTGATTAAAATTTCGAGCTAAATTATTATATGTAAACATTTTGTAATTGTCGCAATGAAATATATTTCTTGAAGAAAATATCTTCACAATTAGTTTGTTGTATAATAACATTAGAAATAACGTATAAAATCTGAAAAATTAACAGCTTTTTGATCGAATTTCTCACATTTTAACAATCCCCAAACAAAAAAGGCGAAATTTAGTTTCAACTTTTTTTTTCTTAATATTTTGTTACTATTATACAGATAAAATTCACACACACAGATGACAAATTTATAATAGCACCATCTATACTTTTTTACTGTATTTATAACATCCTTCTTTTGCGTTGTACACGTTAAAGCTGAAAGATATCGTTTGATCACTATAGTCACCATGGACAGGTGAGGCAATAATTGTTTTTGGGGACTGTAGTCACCGTGGATGGTTTAGTAGCTATCATCGAAATCAATAATTATGTATATTTTTTTATTTCTATTAAACATTTTGAAACATTTAATTTGTTGTGAGGGAATAAAGATTTTATTCCTATAGAGAAATAACACATAGATGTTCACTTTGCTAAATAACGAACGAGCCCCTAGCAACCGCGAAATGGTAGTTTATTAAAGTCAAAACCTTTTTTAAATTCAAGTTTTTTAATGAACGTCAACATCTACATCGTTTTGTAAAAACAAGATCTTCTTTGAGAAGAACCGTCAATAAGTTCAGGGGACGTATTTTTAATGGCTTTGTTACAATAAAGTGATCTACAGTTATATATTAGATCTATTAAAACGGTTTTCCCTTAACAAGTTTTTAGTTTATTTGCTTGATTTTTTATGTATTTTCTCAGAAAACATTTATCCATTCTGAATGCTATACCTAAATCACATAAGTTAATACAGCGTAACATCACGTGTAGGAGGGTATTGAATCTGCATTCACCGACACGTCTGTACAGTATGGTGAGTATGGGTAAATCACTCAAAACAACTTTGTAACAAATACTTTATTGATTTATTGCTAAAAAGCTATTTAATATTTTATTCATAAACTATTTTTCATTCACAATTTCATTACAGCATATCAAAAGTCCATTGCTGAACATAGGCTTCTGCCATCGAATAGGGGAAATATACCATATAAGGCAATCTACGATAGAGGAAAATTAAATAATAGATGAGCAGCAGTATCTTCCTCATAAAAATTAAGTATTAATATAAACTATCTCCCTTATCAGACAATTGCTGGTGGTAGCCTTTTTTCAGCAGTGAACTTGTATAATAATCTGTAAAGGATGGAATGGATAATGGAATGATTGGCAGTTATAATTTCAATATATAAGGTTTACGCACATTAGACACTGCTTTCCATTGCCAGTGTGGGTATTCACCGTGTGGAGCAAACGAAATAGAAATACCGCCATCTGTCGGAACCTATTCGATTCTTTTGACCTTTCCCAAAATCGTCTCTTACGTCACATAAGACAAAATGATGTGACGGAGTTTTTTGCTCCGCGACCATAGCAAAAAAGCTTTACCTTACTTAGTATATATTAGTAAAAAGACAAAATGATGTGACGGAGTTTTTTGCTCCACGACCATAGCAAAAAAGCCTTACCTTACTTAGTATATATTAGTAAACGTCATTAGTAACATAATACAATGTAAACATAATACTAGGCAGAAAACAACCTCGAGTTTCTTTTAACATCATTTATCTATAGATATAAATATTGCTACTACTACCAACATGAGAAAATACAAAGCACTAATTAAGAAAATAGTCAAACATTGCATATCGCTTCAACTCAGCGTGAAACTCAATAAACTGATGGCTTGTACTCAAATATTCGTGAGTGCAGTGTTGAACTGCAGCCAAACATGTTTTGGTATCCTCAAAGAGATTTAATTATAATTTACGGCTTCTACTGCTATCAGACTATCGTTAGTGCATTAACTTCGATCTTACATTAATGAAAATGTGTTAATTTAGATTTAAGTGTCAGTGTATTTTAAAAATTAATTTCATTTTATCATAATGTCTATCAAATGTCTACTGCTTAACATAGATTGTCTCATAGGGGGAATATTTTATAGGTGGGTTTGCAACTGCATTTATTTTATTATCATTATTGACTTATCACGAAAATGCTGTTTCTGATATCCTGTTTCACTTTCTTTTTATCACCTCTTACCAGACCCATGAGACGATATTGCGAAGTGAATTCAAACGATGGCATTCCATCTTGGTCCTCGGAGGTGTAAACGCATCTCTAGTTTTCTTTTTTGTAGTTGGTCGCTGTTGTTAATGGGCTGCAGTAGCCAATTTTCGTCAGGTTTATTGTTACTTAAATAACTTTTATAGCGTTTGTAAATTAAATTTCATAAAAAAATGGGTGCAGTTCACACGCGGTTGAAGTGAAACCTCCAAATGAAATGAAATATAAAACAAAAATATTTCACAGTAAGTGATTTATTTAATTTGATAATTTTGAACCATAAGTGCAGCATGAAATATAAGATAAAATTTAATTTTATAGCAAATAGCTAAATTTTAGTGTATTAAATCAAAATAGTATTTCCTTTCCACTACTGCTTTGTAACACTGACGTCTACTTCATTCTATAGGACCTAAACACGACTAATTTACTATAAATCTTTAAGATATTATGAAATCATGGATTTTTAAAAATTATTTCGATGTGATTATTTTATTCAATTTATTTTATTTTATTAATTTGATAGTAAATATGTAAATTTTTAATTCTTCATTTTATAGAGGCGTTCACTGCTGGTTTCTCTCGTGTCTTATCGGTGGTTAGGCGTCGTTCGCGTTAGTGTTGAATTATTTAAATTTTTGATTATCACTCAAACTATGTGTCCAAATAACGTGCTATAAAGAGCAAAGTGTAATTTCATAAAATTAATTTGATTATGAAGTAACTTTCGTTCGTAAGAACTAATATGCCATGCCTAATAACAATGTCAATAAATCACTTTTTTATTTTCATTTGTTTTATCACAAAATACCCTATTATGGCTTATGTATAAGAAATGGGCCTATGGTAACGCGGAATTTTTAAAAGAAAGAAAGATCTATATTTTTGTGCAACATAGAATAAACGTATCACTAACCATTACACATACACCATTACGCACGCGAATAAATCAGTTAAAAAATACTTTCGCTGGCAGCGTCTCACAATTTTCTCGATTCATGACGTCATAACGCGATCATTAAACCTTCTGCGCCCCGGTTGTTTATGAGATATATTACTACATTTGAAAACTTCCAAAGTTATGAGAGACGCCATTGTCGACAATGGCCAGAAAAATATACAATTCATTGTCTCATCATTATTGTTACCTACTAATAATATATAATGCATTTCTTTAATTTTACTATTAATTGCGCTTAACGAGAGTATCAAAATGACATATTTGAACAAACTCAGCACTCAATTTTCGCTTCAGTCAATATTTGATTGCTTTGGAGCTGCATTGTATCTGAAAATAACAGAATTTTTTTGATTTCATTTCTTACTTTAATTCTATTAATAGGTTTAAATGTGTATGTACACAATTCGAATATTAAATTCCGATTATTAAAAAATTCAATCCACGCGAAAGTGATGGCCGTTCACGATAAGAGCATAATTAATATGCTTAACAATGTACATACTTATTTTAATGGACTTATTATTAATTTAGCCAATTCATAAAGATACTGTGTTAAGAAATCGGTAGTATTTCATTGCCTTGTTTCGGAACAAGAGAGATCGGACGCAGGTCCAAATACTTGCGTCCGATCTCTTTTCCGTCACATTATCGGATTGCCGTTCTATCAGGTTATGAGATTGAGAGAATAGAGCGCAGCTCACACTCATGCACTAATTCTGTCCTGCGCAGATTACTAATCCCAGCTGAGATTAGCTGACGTGACTAAAATTCAGTCTGGATGATAATATGTTTATCACTGTTTAACTTTTACTTATTTTGCCATGGATAGAACATGGTAATGATATTATCATGTTTCGCTGGAGTCGCCATAATCGAAACACCAGTAATAAACGTTTCCGAAAAACATCAAATTCACATCGCAGATATTGTAAGATATACTACACTACGAAAAATTGTCACAATAGTTGGATTTGCAACTTCGACGTACAGGTCAATTGAGGCATCCAATTTGCCTGATAGACTCGGCTGAGCGCGTACTTCTATTACAATATAAAATATTCATAGAATATCATGATGTGTAGCAGATTTACCTAAGTATAATATTAAGCTACAACTATATTTTGTCAATATTAAATTAAGCAGTATTGGTTTACCATTTTTTAGTTATTATAAGTTTACAGTTACGATTACAAAACCGTTTTCAGTGCCTAGAAGATTGCAATGCAGTGAACGATGTGAATGACAAGCTCTTGGAAACTGTCCATGCAGTCGGAGCTAAGTTTTGCCAGACCCGCCGCAGAACAACACAAAAACTCTCCGATCACACTCTAAATCTCAGAGCTGTTAGACGGAAATGAAGCTGCAATCTTCAGTAGACTTGTTGCCTATATGCAACTGAACAGACAGATCTCCAAATTTATGCGGCAGGAATTACGCAACTTTAATACTGCACGTATTGAAAAATCGAGCGGAACCAGGGCTCCAAAGTCGTTGCCAGAGATGTGTTTGCTAGGAAGAGCCATCTGTCGAAGATAAGACTGAATGTGGTAGCATCGCTTCCAAAAAAATCCTTCAGGAGTTCTTTAATTCCGTTATCTATGGTGGCACTACTTCGCAGGCGTGGCGTAGAAGTGCGGTGGTCTGGTTCTTCAAAAAAGGCAACAATGCTTTCTTGAAGAACTACAGACCGATTTCCCTTCTGCGCCGCGTATACGTGCTGTTTTCGAGAGTCATTACGAATCGTCTCGCACGCAGACAGGATAATATCTAGCCTTCCGAACGGTCGGTCGGTTTCCGAAAAGGCTTAGCACCATAGATCACATACATACACTTCGATAAATTTTACAGAAGACCAAGAAGTACACTTTGCCGCTATGTCTTGCGTATTTAGACTATAAGAAAACCTTTGATTCCGCTGAAATTTGGGTGGTGCAGTCCCTTTAGTGTTGACAAAATGATTGTCGGTATATAAAAGTGCTGAAGTGTTTTTACAGTAAGGCTACGATGGCTATACGTGTACAAAGAGGTTTAAGACAGAGTGACGTTATATCACCGAAAGTCTTCACCGCTGCACTGGAAGATGTTTTCAAGCTACTGGACTGGAAAGGATACGGTATTAACATCAATGGCGAGTACATCACTCTCCTTCGATTTGCCGACGATATAGTCCTTATGGCAGAATCGCTGGAGGACCTAAGCACTATGCTCAATGACCTCAATAGTGCCTCCGCAACGGATAGGTTTTAAGATGAACATGGATAAAACTAAGATCATGCGATCAAAGCATATATGCATGCAATAAAAGTAGTTTTACAATAAGAGTAGTTTTACAAAAATAAGTGATATTCATTCTGTAAATACTAGGAACAGACACAAGCTAGTAGTACCAGTTACTCGACTCCATCGAGTCAGTAATTCATTCTTGGGGCGATGTATACGCTTTTACAATAAAATTCCAGAAAATATACAAAATTTGACCTGCTCAAAGTTCAAAAACTTTATTAAACTATGTTTGTATAAAAAGGGTTATTATAATATTAATGAATTTATAGATGATAATAACCCCTGGAAATGAGGTGATCGCTACCAAGCTATTTCTAATTTGTTGTGTTGTTAATTTGTGTAACATACATGATTGTAAGCTGTTATTTAAAAAAAAAGTCCCGCTGGTTTTCTTGCTGGTTCTTCCCAGGACAGAGGTTTTTTTTTCGAACCAGTGGTAATCATACAAAAGAGTGACTTTCAATAAGTATTATGACTTTAAATAAGTATTATTTATAATCTATATTGAATAAAAAAGTTTCTGTTTCATGTATAACGTCCATGTAACATCTATGTAAAGTTCTATGAGCGCCATGATTGGATTGAAATTGAGTGTTGATTGAGGTGACTGAATCAAGAGAATTTTGAATATGTGAGTATTCATTATAAAATATAATAGAATACCAGCGTAAAACAATAGCTTAATGCTTATTTTCTTCTGTGTTTCATATGAAGAATGTAGAGAACCGGGAGCTTTTATACCGAAAACGAAGCATTCCAACTTAGTTCTCAGGAGTGTGTCTCAACTTAGTGACAAGGGATTTGCACTTTGATTCTTTATCGAAGATTGATGTTGTGGCGGATTGGGATTATTTTATTAGATATAGTGGACTGTATTGAGATTCTAAATCCCCTGAAACGTTCAGTTACCGCAGTCACAAAATCACACCAAAAACAGCAATAAACTACTCACGGTCTTACTAGCCAGCCTCCCAAGATCAGCAAACGTTGACAGCTCCTGGTAGCTTCTTCTACACGGTAGAATACACTAGCAATTAGATTGTACACGGTACACTCTGGAGTAGTCCCTTTTTAAAGTTTTTGGAGAGATGTTCACATCACGAACACAAAGAGAATGTGTATAGCTTGTCTCGCCTCCTACCCTCCTCTTCCTTTTTTTTCTCCACAGATTATTACAACACATATTACGTCGCAATGTTGCCACTAGGTGTGACCGGCGCTCCGATCGCAGCAGATCATTGTGCCTCGGTATAAATTTTGTGAGTTGCGGTTTATTACTGAACACACCCCCCACCGAAACCATCTTGATGGTTTCTCCTAACTATATGAAAAAGATATTAGAGAAAATATTATAACTTAAGCTACGGAACATGCAAAATAACGCTGAGACACAGAATGTCCTCAACGAGAAAAAAAAAAATATTAATACACGTAAAAACTAATTTGAATAAGGTAGAGGACTCAGTTTATTAACTGGTCGCTGTAGAGTACTCTTTTGAGTGCGAAGCGTAACACAACGAACAATCCCATCTGGACCGGGGTGAAGAGCCTCAATTCTACCCAAAGGCCAACTGCATGGCGGTACATTATCAGTTTTTATGATTACGAGATCACCTATTTTTATATTAGATCTATCCGAATGCCACTTTGCTTTCTGTTGCAGCGTATTTAGATATTCGTGACTCCATCTACGCCAAAACATTTGTGAACATTTTTGAATATATTGCCAACGTGATAATCGATTTATTGTTATATCCTCTACATTATACTCAGGTACTGCTGTTAACCCTTTTCCAATTAGAAAGTGTCCCGCAGTCAAAACGTTGAACTCATCAGGATTATCACTAGCTGGTAACGGACAAAGCGGCCGCGAGTTGAGAATCGCTTCTACTTTACAAAACACTGTTGTGAGTTCCTCGAACGTCAAACTTTTTTCTCCTACGGCTCGCGTTAATAGATACTTGGCGGATTTAATTCCAGCTTCCCAGAGCCCACCCATATGTGGTGCACCAGGGGGATTAAATCTCCATATAATTTGTCGTTTTGAGCAACCCTCTAATATATTGTTTTTTTGTTCGAGCATAAATCTTTGTACTTCGGTTAAATGCTTACTAGCAGCTATGAAATTAGTTCCGCAATCCGAATAAAGGAAGGAGCACACACCGCGTCGCGCTACAAATCTGTCTAAACACGCGAGGAAACAGTCCGATGACAACGACGATAAGACTTCAAGGTGTACAGCTTTTGTCGAATAACAAATAAATAATGCTAAATATGACCGTTCAACCCTAGCATTTCGTCGTAAACTATTAATAATGTTTTGTAAGGTGCGTGGACCTACGTGTAAATATTTTTTATGTAAATATTCAATAAGTAAAAAGGTAAATCTACTATTTTTAGGTAATAAACGAGGATGCTTCGCGTTATAAGGTAACGCTGAATAATTTATTCGACCCCCCACCCTGAGGTATCCGCGTTCGTCAATAAATGGAGATAATTTTCTCAACGACGGAACGTACTTTGTGCCCTTTGACAATCTATTTATTTCATTTGCGAAGTATGCACTTTGTACTAATTTAATTAAAACATCTTGGGCAGTATTTAATTCGTTAGTCGTCAGTATTGATTGCTTCGAGTGACCGGATTTGAGTCGGAACCATCTCAATATTCGAGCAAACGTACGTTGCAGTTTATAATAAGAAGAGAAATTGGAAAAGATTCGGTCACAGAACTCTAACTTAGTCTCCTCTATCGAATTATTTTCATTTGTGATTAAATTGAAGGAGCCTAATGTATGATTTGATTTCATTTCGGGTGTATTACTTTCATGTTGGTTGATAAATGTTCTCACTGGCCACTGCGAATAGTCGTCGTACAACCAAGATGGGCCCTTCAACCACTGCTCACTGCACTCCACGAGCTGTGACGGAGACGCTCCGCGCGAGCATATGTCTGCCATATTGCACTCACTACTCACGTGACGCCAACAGTGTGGAGGTAACACTTCACATACCTGAGTAACACGGTTACTAACAAACGGCTTTAATTTGTAAGCTTCTGTCTGAAGCCACGTCAACACGATAGTCGAATCGGTTAACGCAGTAATACGAGTAATTTTTACACGAGTTAAAATGTCACGGACATATCTAATTAATTTGCTTAACAAAACTGACGCCATTAATTCCAACCTCGGGATAGTTAATGGTTTGACGGGGGCTACTTTAGATTTTGCTGTCACCAGGCGTACTTTAGTTTGACCTCTATCGTTACGACTGATCACATACACACAACTAGCATAACCGCGAGAGCTTGCATCGCAAAAGGCGACCAATTCACATTCGGTCTGTTCTGGTAGCAGCATATGTCTATCTATCTTGATTGCCGTTAGTCGCGGGAGATCATCAACGTAATTAAGCCAGCGCTTAGTTACGTCAGTTGGCAGCTGCTCATCCCATCCTATGCCCAGCTTCCATAAATCTTGCATTATCTCTTTCGCGATGAAAATGCACGGTGAAATAAAACCCACGGGGTCGTAAATAGAAGCTAATAATTTTAAAACAGAACGTTTAGTTGTTACTTTATCAGTCTTATCTACTGTGAAATAAAAACAGTCAGTCAAAGGGAACCATTTCAGACCTAGCACTTTGACTGAATATTCGTTACCATCTTTCATAAATGTAACAGGACACTCTCGGTTTTCTAACGGAACGCGTTGTAAAACTTTTGCACTATTACTCGCCCACCTTTTGAGTATAAAGCCACCGGAATTAAACATCTCTAAAAGTTCATCTTGTAACCGAGATATCTGTGACAATGAACTACAAGAATATAGAATGTCATCCATGTACACGCCCTCGCGCACAACCTTTGCAGCGAGTGGGAAACGTTCTTCCTCGTCATAGGCTAACTGTAAGAGGGTGCGGATAGCTAAGAACGGTGAGCAACTTAAGCCGTAAGTGACAGTTTTTAATTCATAAACGTCAATGGCATCGTTAGGCGAATGACGATACAAAATATGTTGATAACATCTATCTGACTGATTCAGTTTAATTGCCCGATACATTTTGCATAAGTCACAAATCAAACAATATTCAAACAACCTAAAATTCAATATTATAGCCCCAATATCTCGATACAGATTAGGCCCGGTCAATAGAATATCATTAAGCGAAACGTTCGTGGACGTTTTAGCCGAGGCATCGAATACCACACGCAAAGGAGTAGTGGAACTACTGGGCTTAAGTATACTGTGATGAGGTATCACATATTTGCTTGGGGTGTCCCCCGAATAAAGCTCCATGTGCCCTAGATTTTCATATTCGCACATGAACTCTGAATAGGCTTGTCGTAATACAGGTGAACGATTCAACTTGCGCTCGGTGAACAAGAGTCGCCGCTCGGCTGCCGCTCGTGACGCGCCCAACGGAGGCGGGTCTGGTATGAATGGTAACGGCACTGAATAGGTACCATCCTCAGTACGACTATAACGAGCCACGAAAATGTCTTCCGCTAATTGTTCCAAAGGATTAATCGAGGGTTTGCTTGGCAATTCTTCGATTTCCCAAAATTTACGCAACGTTTGATCTAAAGACTCTTGTTCATCAAATGAGACTGATAAATTATAATTTTTTAAATTGTCCTTATCATTGCTATAAAGTTTACCACTTACAACAAACCCGAAAGCGGTATCGATCACGCTTGGTATATCCGATGAAATAATATAAGGTTTATCCTTAATTAGTTCCGAAACTATATCATTGCCCAATAGTATATCGATACGCGAACGCTTATAAAATAATGGATCAGCTAAATTAAAATTCTTATATTTATTAATAACGTCCGAGTGGAATCGAACGTTAGGCATATCAGCAGATACCTTAGTCACTACGACCATGTTCAGTGTAAAACTAGGTAGGTCAGTGTGTAGGGACCTTAATGTGCATGTAATCATGCCGTGATTTTTTACAGCCTCTCCACCGAGACCATAAATATTAAACGAACACTTCTTTCGAGGTAAGCCCAAACGTTGAGCACACTCAGTTGTAATAAATGAGCTCTGAGCTCCAGAGTCAATAACTGCACGGCAGTATTGAAGCTGGCCGCTACTATCAATTACTAACACGCGCGCCGTTCCCAATACAACACCGTAACCCGAGTGAGCGTTATTGGAATGAAGCGTATCTATCGTATAACGCTCTGAGTCACTCATAGCCTGAGACGAGACGAGTGCTTGTTGCACTTGCGAGTCAGAGCACAATGGACGGGTGGATGTTGGCACGAGCGTGTCGCTCACTGGCTCCCTATGCAATAGATAATGATGTAGTGACGCACATACACCACAAGACATCTCACTTTTACAAGTTGAGGTATCATGATTTCCTTTTAGGCAATTATGACACAATTTTAAGGTATTGACACGGTCAATCCTTTTATCTACGGTCAATTTACGAAATTGATCGCACCTATAAATCATGTGATTTTGATTGCAATGCGCGCAAATTATTTTTTTATTTTTATTATAATTTGACACATTAGTATTTAAAACTGTCTTTGAATAACTTTTGTAGTGGTTATTATTGTTGCCTTTGTAATTGTTACATATAGACTTATTTCTTGATTGTAACGACATCGTACTATTCGATGAATGTTCGAGTACTTTAACTTGTTTATTTACAAAACTAATTAATTCCGAAAAAGATGGAAGTGAATTTTGATCCCGATTTTCTTCAAAAAGCCTCCTAGTATGCGCATCCAACCCACGTAAGGCTAAATGACAAAATAAATAGTCATGTAAATTTTTAATTTTTAATGCCTCGATGGCTTTAAAAGAGTGATCGAATGTTTCGATAAATAAAGTAAGATTTGCGGTAGTGTCTTTATTTAACGGCGTAAAGTTTATCATTTTGTCGATGTACCTACCCACGAGTATTCGATCATCTTGATATTTATTACATAAACTTTGCCATACGACAGTATAATTAGCGGCTGTTATGGGCAATTTTTTAACAATGTTTAATGCCGAACCTTTAACACATGAAAGCAAATAGTGAAACTTATCTATTTCATCGAAATCTCGATTGTGGACAAGTGATACAAATGTATCGTAGAATGTGGTCCACTTCTCAATATCACCATCGAATTCAAATAAACGTAATTTAGGTAATGACGGCCTTACATCACTCCTATCTTTCCTACTGAGGGATGCCTGCTCGTCCGGTTTTAATCTTAAATATTGCAACCTACATGCCTTATAAAGTTCATCAAATGTATCTAATTCTCGCGTTGACAATCTTGTCTCCGGTTTTAATGATATATCTATTTCAATAATATTTAACACTGTTTCTTCAAACTTTGAGCGGACACTTTCTAATTCGGAATAATCGGCTAAGAAATTCTGAATTTGTGTGGGATCATTTATTTGGGATCTCGCGATATCGAAAACCTTTTGTAATTTAGCAAATAGGTATTCCTTTTTAAAAATAAGTGTTTGCCTTTTTATTTGTAATTTATCCGACATTATGAACAAATTACAAAATTAATACTTTATAAACGCACCGCGAGCAATGGACATCCAGGTAAAAAAGAGGCAAATTAAATAAGGGACATTAAATTAATTAAATGCGTAGTTTTACTCAAATATATGACGTCCACGGGACGCGAATTAAGGGTAGAAAATTATTATTCGAAGATCACTAATTCGAATATATGCGGCTCGAAGGCCAGAAATGTGGCGGATTGGGATTATTTTATTAGATATAGTGGACTGTATTGAGATTCTAAATCCCCTGAAACGTTCAGTTACCGCAGTCACAAAATCACACCAAAAACAGCAATAAACTACTCACGGTCTTACTAGCCAGCCTCCCAAGATCAGCAAACGTTGACAGCTCCTGGTAGCTTCTTCTACACGGTAGAATACACTAGCAATTAGATTGTACACGGTACACTCTGGAGTAGTCCCTTTTTAAAGTTTTTGGAGAGATGTTCACATCACGAACACAAAGAGAATGTGTATAGCTTGTCTCGCCTCCTACCCTCCTCTTCCTTTTTTTTCTCCACAGATTATTACAACACATATTACGTCGCAATGTTGCCACTAGGTGTGACCGGCGCTCCGATCGCAGCAGATCATTGTGCCTCGGTATAAATTTTGTGAGTTGCGGTTTATTACTGAACAGATGTAAATCTCTATAGGCTACGGTATCCACTAACCATATGGTAGATTGTGTCGTCGCTTCGACTGCCAAGTTCCATATGTGCATTTTTAATTTTTTGTTTACTGCGCTAAACATAATCTCTGTTTCATTCTCTATGTGTTGATATATTTCTTTTTGCGATATTCAAACTAGAAACGATCCTAACAAATTCCATATGTATTCTGACCGTTTAAAAAATTCGTATATGCAGAAATGCACATAAAGGATTTGTGTTCCGTCTTGAGTCGCCCAAAAGTGTTTACGATGCAAGGGATGTTGTGTAAACAACATGATAAAAATAATTTTAGGAGTCAAAACACAGTAAAAGTTGTAAGTATATAGCTATAAATTACCATATAAACCTACCACTTGTATTTTGTTCAGCAATCACTGGCCAGTTATGAGAGGATACGGAATTGAGGAAAATTTTAATAAAAATAACTTGTACTTCCTCTTCGTCGAAGTAAAAATAGGGATACTAGAGCGAAATAATAAAACGGTTTGCATATACGAAGGCAACAATAATCTTAAATTGAGTTTTCGAATTGTGACGAAGAAATAAATAGAAAATAAAGAGAGTTCAATAAACTACAGAGGGTATGTGGCAAAAAATACGCGCAGAAAGAGGAAATGTAATGAAACGAGATATGAATTAGGACAATACAATACAATCATTGAGTTATATGTACTACGTACTAGAGAAGCCATTCCGAACATTGACTATGTTCAACTGAACTGAACTGCAATCCGTACAAACTAAATATTGCGTAAATAGAAGATTTGTGAATTCCATGAAATAATTATTATTACATTTTATTTAGATGTTTTTTTTTAAGATTAAATTAAGATATTATATATTAAATTCTTATATTTATCTTATTTTATATCATATTAAAGTCTTCGCGCATGCGCGAAGACATAGAGTAGGACACAATTATTGTTTGGAATGGCTTCTCTAGTACGTAGTACATATAACTCAATGAATACAATAATCTTTATTGTGCAGCATGGAAAGATAAATATAACAAAAAAAAAAAACAAATATTAAGGGATAAACAAAAAATGTTCTTATTAAAAGATTAACGGGTTGCGATTTTTTAAAGAATAAGAGTATCAAACGAGCACACATTCAACCTGATGGTATATGGATGCTATGGCCTATAAACATCTACATTTACATAGGCTGCATTAAAAGTATCGGGAATGGAATATTTCCACTGTTCCTGTCATATTAAATCTTTTTAATTGAAAACTCCTTGGTTTTAAAAATCGAATACCATTTATTTATTTAAAAAAAGATTCTCGGTCTTGTCACAAGGTTTTGTCAATCTTGTTTAGTCGTTGAGAAAATGAAATTGACTCGAGAAAATTCAAGAGCGATGATTTATTATAACTTTCGAAGTGGTTTAACACAAAAACAGTATTTTGACCGGATGATTTCTGCATTTGGTGATGAAGCTTCAACCAAAACCACAATTCATCGCTGGTTTGCTGAATTTCAACGTGGACGTGTCAAGATCAGTGATGATCTCCGTCAAGGTCGTCTAAAAACTGCAGTCACCCAATAAAACGTTGATGCTGTGCGTAAGCTGACTGAGGAAGATCAACATGTGACATACCGCGAAATTCAGGCAACTTTAGACTTTGGCATGAGTCAAATAAAAATAATCTTGCATGAACAATTAGGTGTAAAAAAGTTGTTTTCCCGATGGATACCGCATTCGCTCTGTGAAGAGCAAAAAGCGGCTCGCGTTACTTGGTGCGTCAGAACTCTCGAAAGATTCCACGCAGGATCCTCAAATACTGTATATAACATCGTATCAGGTGACAAATCCTGGATATATGCGTAAGAACCCGAAACAAAAAACCAGTCACGAGTTTGGGTGTTCGAAAATGAGTTAAAGCCAACAAAAATTGTTCGTTCGAGTGTTGCAAAAAAAATGGTGGCCACGTTTGTCTTCAAAACTGGCCATGTTACGACTATTTCTCTTGAGGGGCAATGAACGGTTAATGCAAAATGGTATGCTAGCATTTGTTTGCCACAGGTTGTTTCTGAACTCCGTAAAGTGAACTGCAACCGCCGCATCATCCTCCATCAAGAAAATGCGAGTTCTCACACCGCACACAGAACAAAAGAGTTTTTAGAGCAAGAAAACACAGAATTATTAGACCATCCGCAGTACAGCCCCGACGTAAGCCCTAATGATTTCTATACTTTCCCTAAAATAAATAATAAATTGCGTGGACAAAATTTTTCATCACCTGAAGAAGCTGTAGACGCCTACAAAACGGCCATTTTGGAGATCCCGACTTCCGAATGGAATGGTTGCTTCAATGATTGGTTCTATCGTATGGAAAAATGTGTCAAATTTCGCGGAGAATAATTCGAAAAGCAGTAAATACATTTTTAAATAGTAAGGTTGTGTCACTTCCTTGATTCCCGAAATTTTCACTCGTATACTCAATTAAGTAATAAAATGATGATGCGCTATCAACCGTGAGTACTGAACTGGAATGCCTCGTTTCCAGTATAATATGCCCCCGGTTCTCTTCGCTCACAATACGAAAGACAGCACCATTAAGCTGCTATATTATTACACTGGTATTCTGTGAAAGCGTCTCCTGTCGAGCCGACCCATTCATGACACAACCATAGTACCGAGACAAACTTGTGTTTGCAGTCGAGCCTTTGTTGATCACAGTCTTGGATTGGGGGTGATTAAATCTAGTACAGTTTAATCCCCAGAAGACACCAGTTTGCGCTTTTACGGCTAAAAAGAACCCCTTTGTAGTATCTCCTCAGTTTCAAGGTACTCCCTTTGCTGCCTCAGCTAGCGCCGAAATCCTTGGCGTTAACATATTGAATAGCGTACAGTTTCGTGGACAATTGGAAATGAAGACCAAATTAGCCTCTAAAAAGTTTGGTGTGCTCAGCAGAGCGAGACAGTATTTCATGCTCCACGTGGAATACTGTTCTCATCTCTGGGTCGGGGCACCCCAGTGCCAGCTCCTTCTACTTGACCGCATCCAGCGCAAAACGGTTCGAATCGTCGACGACCGAGTTCTTTCTGATCGGCTCGATTCACTGGCACTGCGTTGAGATGTTGCATCACTTTGCATTTTCTATCGCATCTAAAACGGTGAGTGCTCTGAGGAATTGTTCGGATTAATTCCAGCCGCCAAATTTCACGAAGGTACTTAACCTCACCATCTTCCACCCTATACGTTTTACTAGAATATTTCTTCCTCGTACAACTTCTCTGTAGAATTATATACCACAGGTGACTTTTCCTTTTCCGGGCCGATACGACTTAGGGACCTTTATGAAAAGGGTTTACTCCTTTCTAAAAGGCCGGCAACGCAACTACCATTCACCTGGTATTGCAGTTGTTCATGGGCGGGGTTAGTCACATACCCGTGAGCCGCATGCTCGTTTGCTCCCTCTTCTATAAAACAATTTGATTTTTTGTGTGAAGATATGTTTTGGGCGTCCTCCGTTGGGAAGGGAAAGAAGATAAGTGTTGATGATGTAGGCCGCTGATGTCTGGGAGAAAAGTATGCTAAAACAATTTGGTGAGCGCGTGTACATCTGCGGAGACGGATACATAGATGTCACCTAGTATGATGTTTTAGTGCAGCTAACTCTAAACACGGGATCATGTACTCAGCGGTGCTGTGTTGCACCGCTGAGTACAAAGTTGCAAATATACATTCACCCTACCATAAAATCGCGGTCAGTGCCACTGTCCCCGTATGCACACGTACTCATTTATTATAAAAAACCAACAAGTACATAACCTAAGTAACAATGTTTTATGGGTTTATATTTTACATGTTTTATTTTTTATTGATTGATATTATTTATATTTCAGGTTGACCGCGATAAATTAAGCGCAATAAAATCCGTAAAAAATAGTTTTATTCAATGTGTGGTGTTCCGTAAATATAAGAAATCATTATATATTTCAGGTCTTCGAGAAGCAACGTGAGCGTCGTCAACATCCTCCCCCCAAGTGTCGGTTCACCGACACTCATCAACAAGCTGGAGAAAGGCTATGCGAGCAGCTGATCGCTTCATCACTCCTGATTTAGTCCTAACGTCAACTACTCTGACTCTGCCGTCTGAACCTGGATAAACTTATTCAATAACACCTATTGGCCAACAGTTACGAAATAATGATTGATCGACTACTACAACAAGATCTCCTACTTTTAATTGTGGACATTCCCTTTGCTATTTCATACCCATATTCCATATCCCGCGCATTAAAATTTTAGATGTTATCGTAAATGGTGCTAAAAAACCATGAATATCATATACTGACATTATAATACGAAGAACTTCACGCTTAGTCGGTTTTCTTGATATTTGTAAAATATGATTCGGAATACGATTTAACGAAAGATCGAACCCGAACATATCACTCGCGGGAAACCACAAAAGCCCAAGCATTCATTCCGGCTGAGATTCAACATTAAACCCTATCGTCATGTCATTTAAAGTCTCTTTTGGCATATTATTAAGAACGTCTGACTTGTTACTTAACCAGTTACGCATCACAAAACCACCTTGCTGATTACGACGTCTGGTAAACTATCGATAAAATCGTGGAATAATTTTTCCTAATTACATTAACTGCATCCGGCATTTTATTCTGAAATCGCAATGTGTTGCAATGTGTTTTATTTTGATTTATATATTGTGCTATGAATGGGGAGCAATTAGCGCCGAAAATTAATGACGTCATAACATATTTCTTATAACAATATGCTATAGGTGATTTTGACCCTTTGTTACTACTTCCGAAGCCTAATCGTTCATTTTCATTACTTCAATAGATATCTTTCCACAAAAACGCAAATAATAAACATCTTATTTTCGTACATGACTCCTTAACAATAAAAAATCTTTAATGTCCCCTTTGATACATACGCGGTTTTCTCTAAATCTTGACATGATTCCTAACAAAGATTGTAACAAATGAGGCCCTTGTAAAAGAAAATCCTTTAAAGAATAACCGTTAGACTTTGCTGCCGCGTTATAAACTTAATGAATTTTTTTCTTATTTGGATTATCTACACCAAAGTGCGGCAAATACCATATTATACGTTAATTTGAGTTTTCATCGGTCTTGTTAAGTTCTCTAGCATAACCATTAGAAAATAAGTATCTCATTCTTTCACAATTACGAGTTGTATGCTCTTGTTGAGCAAAAATTTTCTTTCTATTGACTTTAATCAATTAAAAGCGTTAGGGTAAGAGTCGGATAAATGTAATTCAAATAGTATTTCCACGGTAAGCCGATAAACAGTCCATTGACCATTTACTAATTCTGCATTGTCATCTAAAATTTGTAAAGCGCGTATTTCATCTGCGTTGCGGCGCGACTTCGAACCTTCACCAATAGTTTCTAACGCCAATGATCTACGAAACGCATCGTGCAACTGCGCGCAGGTGCATTTACTGTTATCATTATCGAGAGAGAGAGAGAGAGAGAGATCGCTAGTAATCGATTCTACTGTGTGTAAGTGAAAGACAGACTGTGACGGTCCCACATTTTCGGTGCAACTATAAATGAAAGAGACAAAGCGATCAGTGCAATTATATCCGTGCATACACAATCCAAGCGCAGTTTGAGTTATGTACGGCTCACGCTGCTTACTACGAACACAACGAATGAGAGTAATTAAATGATGAATGTTCCGACCAATGAATAACTTTGGCTTAGCGTTACAATTACATAACATAAGATTTTCACTTAATAATCCAATATTATTAAAGTCCATATTCGGCACTGTTTGTGTTGGTAAATTCAGTTCTTTTATTTTTCTCACACGGTAAATAAAAAGGCCAGGTCAAGAGTACCCTAAACCGTAGAGCATGTATGAAAGGAATAATGAAAGTGGACGAAGCAAAACAAGTATGTAAGGATCGTAGCAAGTGGAAAGAACTGGTCTCTGCCTACCCCTACGGGAAAGAGGCGTGATTATATGTATGTATGTATGGTAAATAAATATTTCGTTATACGAATTAGTAACATTAACACTCGCTACTTGAGATTCACACACAAGTTCGTCCGAATCCCACACGCTGCGCGTGCTCATTTTCACGTATTCGCCGTATAATCCGAGCTCATCTGCGATATCAGAGGATATAACCGTCACGGTAGCTCCATCATCAAGTAGTCCATGCGTATGCTAACTGCCATTCTGTCCGTGAAGAGTGAGCGGCACCACTTTCAAAAGCACCTTGTGACAGTGGGATGCCACCGTATGAATCACTGTTTCACATTCTCATGTCGTTTCACAGTTTTCAAGCTCTCTCTTAATGGCTTGATCCAGTGCAATAAACGATGATGCGGTTGATTGTAGCGGTTAATGTCGCGATCACTGCCATTATAAGACAAACCCTTCGTATGTCGGGTGGCAAGACATTTGAAGAAAAGTTTATTTAAGCGTACAAATCGCCAGCAAACTTTGTGTAAGGCGCACTTAAACAGTCTGCGACACCATGAGCCCTTATCGGAAAAATTTACACTTTTTTGAGTTTTCTAATTGATTACTATTTGTGTACAGTAACAGCGAGTGTGAACGGTGTTTACATTCATCGGGCTTCTTTAAATTATATTAAGCGTGAATATTACTTACTCCTGATGCTGCTGTTTTAGTGGCTTCCTCACAGAAAAAATTACTAAGCAATTATAGTTTCGGTAAATTACTCTCTCGCTGTTCATAAATGTAGTCGGTCCATTTTGCGACAAGTAAAGTTGGAAGCTTGGATAAGAATTGATACTTATTTCGGGCTGCGAACATAATCACTTTGTTGCATTGCTTTGGCAGCAGCCACATAGTTCTTTATTTTTATTGCGAAATTAATAATATCATTATGATAAGTTAACGGCAACGAACATAGCTGTTTTAGCTGTAGAACTATTTTGCTCAAAATTGTTTCTGAAGTTCTAAAGTGTCAATTATTAAATCGGGTGTAGTTCTACCAATCAAGAGTGAAGTCGCCACAAATTCTCTTTGTCACTATATTTGCATAATTGGGTAGATTATCGGTACGCCTGCTTAAACAGCAACCACTCCATTAGATCTCCAAAAAATAAAGGCAGGTCTTTAGACGTTGCTAATCTTGTAAAGAGCTCCTGGTTCTGTATATTATATGATGAGACAGGTACTGCCTCATTCAAGGCATGCGCCAGCTTCTCTGGGCCGATTGTCTCACGGGAGTAATCTTCTCGGTTCTCCTCATTCTGGTTTCCTGGAGAATTCAGCCAATTTTCAACGCTGCTGGTTGAAGATTCTACATCCGACTTGTGGGAAGAGCGTGGTTCCAATTCTACCATCTCAGCTGAAAGCTGTTTATTTAGTAGCTTTGACTGAGTATTTGCCTTAATCTTGGCAGCTTCTGCCTGAGCATTTTTAACCTTGGCTTCTGTTTCAGCTTCCGCTGCTTGTACTTTAGCTTACGCTGCTTGTCTTCAGCTTCCACTGCTTGTACTTCAGCTTCCGCTGCTTGTATTTCCACGAGAGCCATAGCTTTAGCGGTTTCGTATACCAATTGCCGCTTGCGTGCCGTACTTGACGAAGTACCTGAGGTCTTTGATGACTTTTTACTCTTACTACAGGTATTTTGCACATTTATAAGTTTTTCCAGCACTTTTTCCTTTAAGCTGAACTATGGTATCACATCTTGGTTGTTCTTGCACTCCGGTTTTGCAGCGACGTCACGTGGTTGTCACTTTTTTTGCGGCGTAGCCGGCGTGTGGAATATAACTGGTACTTATTATTATTATATTTTTTGCAGACGACGTGAGGATTCGGCCGACCACAAATCCTCGCAAAAGAACACCGATTCCTACCAAGGATAATATGCAAGGCTATTGAAATTATAAAACATCCTAATTTCAATAGAGAAGATAAATGGGTGCTGCTACATGCTTGGGATCCTATAATTAACAAAATTAAATCCAAACCCAATTATATCACTGTAAGATTTTAAGAATCCTTAAGCTCGTTCCGCATAGGTTGAACCACAACTTAATTTTTAAAAAACTGAAGGTAGCCGGGCTAACTGTGACCATCGGGACGTCAAACATCTCGATCACCCGAAATGTCGGTAATTAAAATAAGTAAATTAAACGTATATAAAAAGAAGGTATATAAAATAAATAACAATCCAACTAATTAGGGTTAATTCCGTAAAATATATTATATTTAATTTATTTATGATTTTAATTAACTGAAACAATCAGCAATTTTTCCGTATAATCGTATGAAAAATTTTGTAACCTAATTTAAATTACTTTTTTAAAATCTGCTTTTTTTAATGGACACATGTCCAAAATTGCATTGACTTGATTATACAGAAAAGGGCCAAAGAATGTAAAAATATATTCAGGATAGAATGCTTTATTCTAATGTTAGTATCAATGACTTTAACTTTGCGTCTTTAATCAGTGACCTCTCTTCTGTAGGGCAATTTAAGTGCTGTTTTAAAAACAAATGTGTATTTTTGTACGACAACACTCTCATTATTTTGTCACTAGAGAGGAATAGAAAAATAAACTTACCAGACATTGAGAAAGAATTATGCAACCTAGAATAAGACTTCAACTATACAGACGAAGCTGTTATTGTACGACTATCAAAATTTATAATAAGCTACATCCAAGTTTCAAGGCTCTGCCATTACCATTGTTTAAAAGAAAGTTACATTCCTGGCTTTTGATTAGGTGCTTTTATTCAGTCCAGGAATACTTAGATGACCAAGAGGTTTTTGAATTTTAATTGTGTTTGTAGCTTTTCTGTGTTTATTTTATTTATCAATTGAATAATTTGACATAAAATATTATACAATATATAAATGTAATGTAATGTTCTGTCTATGATTCACGTTTACCATTGGTTTTATATTTAGTCTATTAACTTATTTTTAACTTAAAACTTTTTAATTAAAATGTAATTACTTTTAAATTTGCATGACAGTTATAAGTCAAACATGAGGACATATCACTATATTAAGATCTTTGTACAATTTGTTTGTTATGTTTAAAGCAAATAAACATTTCCCATTTCCCATTGAAGTAAAAATCAAGATTCGCGCAATTATTAATTTTCTTAATACTTTTCTTGCTAGCGGGAAAAAATCCTCAAACAATTTCGGAATATGTTTTAATCGAGCTACAAAGACTCTGGAAAGGCCATAACTTACATTTGACATTACCTCTTTAATCATAGCAGAGACTTGTTAAAAACAATCCTAGAGTGGGTCGGCCTGCTAAGGTATTTTATGCTGAAAATATGGTTAAAATTGAAATTTGCAATTTTAAGTTAATATCGAAAAGCGCAAGTTTAAAAAGAAACAACCTTATGAAACGGCTGCAAATGCAAGGTCCAGCAACAGACGTTGAAACATAGGTGAAATATGCAGAAAAAGATCTTACATCGCCTTCCAATTAATTAACAAAAGTTATTCTATTTTAGCCGGGGCCAATATTTATAAAAAAAAATACCTTTAAAACTTATGTGAGTTTTGTATAACTTTTTCCTTCAAAAAATATGAAATCAGACGCTTAAATTTTCAGTCGTCTGAATTCCAGCCGGAATACTGTTTTGGCAAGAGAACCATTTAATGTTGCCAAAGAATCAATTGTATCTTCCTAAACTCCAGCGAAGTGATACTGTTGTACTGTTTCGAAACTGAAATAAATTTTGATGGGACTCATAGAGAAATCTTATGAAATTTTACGAAACAATAAATATGAGTCTAAGAACATAATTTGTGTTAATTTTTTTTCATTTGTTCATTGAGTAAGAAATATCACCAGGTCAATGTAACTATAATTTCTTCTAAATAGTTACACTAAAAACTTATCCCCTGTTTCCCACCCTTAGATGTGAAGTTTTTTCTTAAAATTTATATGCAACCATCTCTGTGTACAACCTTTTAGGTAAAAGAAGAATCATTAAAATCAGTGCAGACATTTCCAAGAAATCGGACAAAATAAAACATACGCGTCGAATATTCTCACTACTCGTTTTTGGAACTCGGTTAATAAAACTAAAAACTAACATAGAATTCCAGTGGATTTTTAAAGCAGCATTGCCAAACAACTTAGCAGCCGCTAGTAAATTTAAAATTAATATAAAGTACACACATAAATACGGGTGACAGCCGAGAAACAATATCGTCTGAGATTTAAAAAAAAAAATTAACCAGCGGCCAAACTTCAATTTTCCTGTTCCGTTTTTGCTAGTAGCGCTCAAGCTTTTTTTAAAGTCTGTTCCTTTCTTATGTGCAGATATACCGTTCTAAAATATTATTATTGCTTTAAATAATTTGAAATGAAAATAATTCACATAAAATTGTATTCCATAATTGAGTTTATGAATTTATAATTAGCCACCACTTTTATTTTATCCCCTTAAAGTTAAAGTTACAGCCTATATGGTACGTACCATTGCTGGGCACAGGCCTCTTCTCAGTTCTGAGAGGGTTTTAAGGCAAGGAAATGTCCTCTGCGCTATCCTAATGCGTGTTGGCAAACTTAACGTCTTACAAATATTTTTTTTGATATTTCTCACGTCATGCCGGTTTCCTCACGATGTTTTCCTTTACCGCCAGGCACGTTGTAAGTCAGCACCTTCTTTAAAGTTTTTATTTTATAGAATAAGGGTTACGCGCGAAACACCGTCCAATTGATTGTAAGTGGATGTTGTGGCCCACAGACATCTTACATCAATTAAGAATTAAAATGCAGATACGTTATCACCCCTCAGTACTAAGATGGAATGCCTCGTTTCTAGTAAGAAAGGTCTAAGGTTCTTGATACTCACCATATGAAACATAGCATCATTAATCTGCTATTTTACGCTGGTATTCTGTGAAGCATGGTCCCACCCCGGTAGAGCCGGCTCATATGTGCTGTAGCCATAATATAGCTGCATCGTGGCTCAATCGCTCAGAGATTGTGAAAAAGAAAACATGGCTCTGGCAAAAAAATATCCAACTTTTGGTAAGTTCACCGTCGTTCCTCTCAAACCTGCCTCATATATTTGTGTATTGGTCCACAGTGTTTTATAACTTACAAAAATGTTTTACGTAGAATTTTGAATGTATCACATTTATTAATTTTGTCGCCATGGTTGAGTCAGATTTAAGCATAATATTATAATATAATTTTGCTATATTGTACATAAAAGTGTTACATAAAAGTATATGATTGCTATTTATTATATTGTACATAAAAGTGTTATGGAATTTTTCTGTGGAGAAACGCGACTGACGTTGAAACTATATTTGCTTTGCAAAAGGGGACCATAAATGTAGTCTATAACTTAAACTGTATGTAAATTGTTTTCAAATCAAATTTTAGAAAAAGATATATTAACATTAGTCTCAAAATATCTATATGAAAAAGTAATGTTTAATATAAATTGAAACAGGCAAAACAAACAAGCTTCACTAAGAAGAAAGATATTCACATTTTAAACACTAGCTAAAGCTAAAGATGATGCCAGTTGAAAGACTTCAAAGATTTAATAATTTATTTATGGGGCAATGGATACCGCTTTTACAACAAAAGCCAACAAATATTCAATGTTTATCGATCAAGAAATTTAAAAATTAAATAAATTTATTGTATTGTAAAATTGTATTAAGTGTCGTCTTAGTGTCGGCTTTAGAAGTTATGAAGGGGAAATTATTTTATTACTTTATAGTTTTTTGTTTTTAATTTTAAATTTTTAATTTAGGAATATCACAAGTTAAACGTAACAACTTGAATGGTGATTAATTACAATATATTTTACCGATTTTGCCACTCAAAACCGATGTAATATTTTCTTCTTTGTATGACACCACACATGAAGTGTAAAATATTAAATAAAAAATATACATAAAATACCGGCGTGTAGTGGCATTGTAAGAATATCTATGTTCTGCAAGACCAGTTGCAAAAGAACACAAAAACACTCTGATTGCACTCTTAAATTATTTATATTAATTAGATCTAAACTAAGTGCTTTAAATAGTGCGTTACGCAGAATAGTTGGTTGCATACGCGCACGGTTCGAATAACTTTGTATAACTCGCTCATGAAATCACATTAAGGATCTTATTAAGGTGTGGGGATGTGCTGCACAAATAAACCTTAAAAGTTTACAAATATCACAAAATAAAATTATTAAAACCCTTTTTTAATATGATCGTCTAACGAATACGAAACAACTATATGAAAAGCAAATTTAAACATACACAACTTGCATTCTAATACAAAAAAAAAATTAACAAACATGATTTACTCAGAAATATCGTTCACAAAAAAAAGGAGTATAATGTTTGAGGGAGCACAAATATACAAAAAATTATAACAGCTTTTAAAAAAATTTACTTCGCAAACATCCGCGCTTTAAAATAAAATGATGTGTCTTAGCTAGTATGAAGAGCACCTCTCGCCCTCCCTCAATTGCGTACACTATCCCCGTTACCACTAATCCCAGCACCGATACTCCCAACACCACTACACTAGGAAAGACACACCACTGATGACAGTACGACACGTGTTTCGCCTCTACACGAGGCATCCTCAGGTGATGTAGAGAGAGAAAAATTTTTTTCTCTGAGCCGCGTCTACGTGCTGTTTTTGAAAGTCATTACGAATCTTCTCGCAAGCAGACTCGGTGACTTCCAGCTTCTCAAACAAGCCGGTTTCCAAAAAGGCTTTACTACTATAGACCATATACACCCTTCGGCATATTGTAAAAAATACCAAAGAATACAGTCTGCAACCTTTGCCTTGCGAATGTGGACTATGAGAAACCCTTTGATTCCGTCGAAATTTGGGCGGAGCTGCAGTCACTTCAGCGGTGCCAAGTTGACTGTCGGTATATTGGAGTGCTGAAGTGTTAGCACAGTAGGGCTACGATGGCTATTCGAGTACAGAACCTGAGTAAGAAACGCTTCCAACTGCGGAGTGGTGTAAGTCAAGACAGGGTGACGTTATGTCCCCGAAACTCGACACCGCAGCATAGGAAGTCGTTTTCAAACTAATGAACTGAAAAGCATAATGTATTAACATCACTCACTTTCGATTTGCCGACGATACAGCTGGAGATATGGCAGAATAGCTGGAGGACTTAAGCACTATGCTCTATTACCTCAATACTGCCTCCCAACGGATAGGTCTTAAGATGACCATGGACAAAACAAAGATCATGTGTAACGTTCTTGTTACACCTATACCGGTAGTTGTTGGAAGTACTAAGCTAGAACTTGTTGACGAGTTTACATGGGACAAATAGTTCGACTAGGTTAGTCCAACTTCGACCGAGAGGTCAATCGACGGATTCAACTCGGCTGGGCAGCGTTTGGGAAATTACGACACATATTCTCGTCAGGTATACCTCCAAACTTGAAAACAAGATTGTACAACCAATGCGTGTTGCCAGTGATGATTTATGGATCTCAGACGTGGTCCTTCACTGCCGGCCGTACGAGAAAGCTCAAGATCGCTCAGCGTGCTATAGAGAGGGCTATTCTCGGGATTTTTCTGTATGATAAACTTAGAAATGAGGATATCCACAGCAGAGCCAGAGTGACCGATGTATCCAAACGGATTAATAAGCTGAAGTGGCAATCAGCCGGCCGTATAGATCGAAGAACCGACAACGGATGGGAAAAAAGAGTTCTCGAGTGGCAGCCTTGTGCCGGTAGGTGAAGTGTAGCGCGACACCCCACTAGATGGAGTGACGACCTAGTAAGATATGTGGTAAGTCAATGGATGCAGGTGGCTCAGGACCGTGCTTTTTGGCAATCCTTCGGGAATGTCTATGTTCACCAGTGGACATATGATTTAATGATGACGATGATAAACAATATAAATATTTTATTTACAGAACCGATAATTTACGATTATTAGTGACGCCGTTAATCATAATGACTTTAATGCTAATTATTATACTACGTACTACCAACCTTGAAGAATATTACAATTTTAAAATATCTTAAATTAATAGCGTCGCTTGCAGAAGTAGGCGATATTTCACACACAGAACACAAGTCTCACCACAAGTCGCTGAATGCTCTTCTGCTGTTATCACCTCCTGTTCTTGCGATTAGTACAGCATTATCCAATATCCATTGAATCTCTATCACTAGCTGATATTAATATTTTAACGGATTGTTTGTAACGTCAGCGTGATGACTGTGACTGTTGTGTTCAAACTGCATACAAATATACTAACCGCATATGAACCTTATTTAATGTGGATGTTTCTCGATATTTGTGTCAAATCTTAAAACAGTCTAGCATATATAAAGTCCAGAACATATTATAACGCAAATCTAATTTATATGGGCGAGTATGTAAGCACTTGATAAGAACAGAGCTGGGGCGATAGCTTATTTTGCTGTGGACTACGGTCCAGTTACCAACTTAGCGTATCCTTCGGGGGGAGCGCATTAAAATGCTTGGCGCTCACCGTGCGCGTCGTGTGCGGAGCCGTGTACCTCCTCCACATTTTTTTTAAAAATGTGGGAGAGCGAAGCCCTTGTAGCTGGTTATAAATTTTGAGTTTATAAAATATTGTGAGCCTTTTCAAAGCGGGAAGGGATTAATTAATATGGAATTGACTGTTGTGAACCAGATACAAGTGGAATAGGGACAATTTATTGTTCTTAACCTTTTTGAGCTCTGTCTTCGTGAACGGGGTTCTTTAGCTTATAAGACTCTACCAACAGCTTTTGATTGCTCTCGTGAATATTTATTCTTCCAAGATACACCTAAAATAACTAAGTTACTATACAAACACAACGTAAAAAAGGGTCCTAAAAAAAGGGTACTAAGACGATCACGCCATAAATTTATTAAACGGCCTATATTTAAACCTTTAGAAAGATCAAGATATACTGGTCATATAAATTAGATATATTTATATATCTTACAGATATAGATTCTAAAGAAATACAAGTATAAGTGGATATATAGAAGAAAAAAAAAGAAAAAAGAGGGGGGGGGGGCGGTTCGTTACAATTTGTTGCCGTGACCAGGATAGAGGTTAAATTTTAAATAGGATAAATAGGAGGCCGGTAATATAAAATTATGAGGTAGGCTATATGCCTACAATTTGTTGTCCGTGAAATGGAGAGGTGTCTTGGAGAGTGGTGTTTGCTGGTGGTGGGGCATAAATATTAAAATTGAGTAATAATATAGGAGGCGTGTGCATAACGGAGCGAAATAATATTTTAAAGTGAAATAAGTGGAAAGACTCAATTAAACTAAGTGAAGGACACAAAAGGTGTAAAAAAAAGAGGGGGGCGGGTTCGTTACAAAAGGAAGGCTCAGCTCTAATATGACGCTGTAAATGTAGTAAGTTACAACATTGAAATATCTAGGTCATGGCAATATTTTTATAAATTTTCGTATAAACATTTGGCATCTTGGGCATGTTTTATTAATGCATTTGCAAAAAAGCTTAAAATATTTTTGTCTGTGTTCTTGACTGTTAATAAAATTTTGGAATATAGCTTAATTTATTTTATATATGTCACCACATAACCAATGAGATACGATTTTGAAACATAATTAGTTTTGAATTTTAAAACTTCATGAACTAGCTTTTAAAGCTTATGGTAAGTACATATTGTCTATTCTCAGTTAACAGTTATTAAACCAATGAATATGCGTTCTTATTCATGATACAGATAAATGTCTCGTTTAAAATGAAAAAGATCAAGAATTATGCTTTTACATTTTGTTTTACGCTAGGTTTTCATGAGAGTAATCTCCCACTCCGGTGTTGCCCTTGCAATAATAAATCTGCAACATAAGATCACTATATAGTAAAATTTAATATTTTATTATTTTTTCACTAAATAATCAAAAAGCGTCGAGAATCCATCATCTCATTTCGTCTCATCGATTGAGGCGACTATGGAATATTTAAAAAATATCAATAATAGCTTGCATTAGATGGTGATTTTATGTTATATCCATATCCTTTACGCTAGACATAAAACACCCGGACGGGTGCCGGGGAGCAGCATCGAAGGTGTAAAACTATACTGCGATATCGATCCGCCTGTCATGAGTGATGATTAAGGAAAATAATATCCACAACGAAACGGATCATTTCCAGCATTGGGCTTTTACGGCCTGATGTAGAAAAATAAATCTTGACCTTCAAATAATTTTTAATTCTACTTTTTCCTAATTTAACTAACCACAGGAAAATTCTAGAACAACATCATAAAAAAATTTCACCGTTATGAAATTCAAATACGCAACAACTTTTAGTGGAATCGTTGTGTACTTATTAGACTAAAAATATTTAAAACAAATGCTCCCCTTAATGTGCATGCATTGAGTAGTCACGTATCTGGCAGTAGTTGTAGCTCGTTGCTATAAATCTGACTCCTTTCCTGGTAAACCGGCTCGTGACGGAGGTTTTAAGCAGGTGGTTTAATCTAAACGTATTTTAATAAAATTATAACTATTTGTACAAATTTAACGCAAAAATGCAATGAATGCAAATGGTATTCACAAATTTATTTCTTTTCTTTCTTTATATTCTATTGCCTTTTTATGTAAACTATGACTGATCATGTCATGTCAGTTTTGATGGTCGTATGCAAGTCGTATAAATGTCCTTCAAATCCATGTTACTTTATATTTAAGGTCTAAATTTACTGCTGGGCAATAGACTCCCTACCGCTATTTATTTCCCTGTCTTCCTATTCATAGCTCTGTAAAATTTCTTTGCTGGACATGTGCCTCTTTACAGTTGGTATCATTAAGCAGCAGTACTTATTTAGAATGTATGCGAAAGCGTTTCCGTGGCCCTGCTAATATCAGAATATATCAGAATATCAGAATTAGACGACTATGGTGACGATGGTCACTCCAAAAATGAGTACGTCTACTCTTGGCTGGAAGATTCCGCACACAAACAGCAACCAATGCAGGAGGCAACTACAAGAGCGAAGGTCTCATCTATCGAAACAGCACTAAAGCCCTCCGTCTCCTCCCCGGAAGTCGTCGACCTCAGTCAGCCACAACAGAAGCTCACACACCAGGATCCTAAACCAGCAGATGGGCTAAAATCTCCCTCGCCCCAGAAGTTTAACCGAGAACCCACCACCAATGAAGACAGGGGGCTATGTACATTTATCGCAGAGCTCACACCCGCAATCGCCGGACTCGCCGACATATCGAAACCAGATATTGCATCACTATTGTTGCATACCTATGCAGCGTCGGAAGCTGTAATGACACTCTCAAGCTTCAGCGGAGTACATACAGAGTGGCTTTAATTCCGTGCCATCTACGAGAGAACCCGAAGCTACTTCAATCATTAATTTGAAAACACAGCAAGACTAAGAAGAAGTCTACGAGGAAGAGCCTTAGAAACGTCTTAGAACTCATCGGGCATGCTAAACCAGATGAGATTATGCGAGAGCTGGAGCTGCAATTTGGACGCCCGGATTCAATCACAAAAGCTGAGACCGAGAAGTTACAAGGATAAGCACGCTGTAGAGAAGCACTTAAAGACATCTGCATATTCGCAAGCAAAGTCAGGGGAGGCGTCGTCATACTTCGAGCACTGAAGAGAGACCATTACCTCATTAACGCAAAGCTACTACGATACCTCACCAACAAGCTGTCGAACACTCTACGCACCCAGTGGTATAGAATATACACTGAGAAGTTCAACTCCAGACCAGACCTTGTCTGCTTAATAACAAGCTCGCTTCTGGAGTGCATTTACACCTCTAGAAATTATGAAAGAAGCGCAGAGCAACCGCCGCCCAATACGTAGAACATACTCAGCTACTACCTGCAAAATAGAAGGTCACTACAAATCCGACTGTGACAAATTTAACGAAGCAGATATAAAAAAGATGGGAGCTAGCAAAGAACAATAATTTATGTTTCCACTGCCTATGCTCCATAAATCAAACACAAAGATGCAAGACCATCAAATGTGGAATAGAATAATGCACCGCAACTCACAATCGACTTCTCCACTACGATAGAAAGGATAAGAAAAACGTTATAGAAAAGGAACCACAAAAAACCGTGGCCAACTCATTCGCTGTATCGAAGCCTCAAGCCCTTAAATAATTCTAGTGGGGGTAATTGGACCGGCGGGAGAAATAAACACATACGCTGGATGATGTGTTAACAGTTTCGTTAATGGATGAAGAGATCGCCGCGCGCACGGTCACAAGCCTGAACTAGGGGCCACAGAAGGTGAAGGTGCTCTTTAAACTAGGTAAGACACATCATTTTATTTTATTGAGCAGATATTAGCAAAGAAAATTTTTTCAACTTTAATATTAAGAAAATGGGTTTCCAACGCACCAAAAGTTGTAGTAGAATTAGAACTTGACCACGATCCAACTGAGTCAGTCAACCTGGGCAGCAAGGAAACCGAAGAGAAGATATATGGTTTAATCTGGAAACCGAGTACCGACCAGTTTAGCTTCAACCTCAAGCTCGATCGACTTCCAATAGATCTGCTGCATAAAACACCGAACAAGAGAATAATGTAGGTGTATGTTCCGCTTGGCCTCGCCTCAATTGAAATAAAGTATAATTCACGCGAAACAGATATTGCAGGAAGACGAGGAACAGACTGGGACCAAGAGTTGGAAGAAGACCTGACTAATCAGTGGTTCACATGGATTCAACACCTGCTACAACTCAAGTCAGTGAACTTCCTGAGATGCCACCCAGGATTTAGTGACGCACGTTCACTCTAAGTCCACGTATTCAGCGATGTCAATGAGAACACCTACATAACAGCAGTCAACTGGAGGGAAACGACACCCAACGGAACAGAATACGTGAGCCTCATCATAACCAAGGCGAAGGTAGCTCCGCTTAAAGTAACGTCCATACCTCGCCTCGAGCTGCAAGCCACCGTGATGGGAGGTTGCGTTGCCGCCACCGTCGTCCAGGAGCATCGCGTGAAGCCCGAAGCCGTCACATATAGGACTGATAGCAAAACAATTCTCACATGGATAAAAAAGGGGCCTCTAACTTACAAACCTTTCGTAGCCCACCGGATAGAAGCAATCGAGGAACATAGTAAGATGGAAGACTGGCGCCAGATACCTACCAAATAAACAGTGCTGATATCGCCACGAATGATGTGCCACCAAACTTCATCTCTAATTACGAATGGTAAAGCCTGCCATCATTTTTGTATGAAGAAACGTCAGCGTGGCCGATCGAAAGACCCACGTCTTCGAACCCATTAGTTAGGGAAAATCCTTGACTATCACAGCATCGCGTCGTGCTCCGCAACAACGAGAAGCCACCACCGATCCAGTAAAGTTTTCAAGATGGAAACGCTTATTGCGAGCCACGGCCAGAGTGCTACAATTTATAACAACAGATAGAACCATAAGAACTAAAGAACAAGATCCCAACTGAAGGAAATCGTCAATTGAAACGATATCAAAAACTAGATCACACATATGACCGAAAAGCTCCTGGTACGCGTCATCCAAAAAGACTCCTTCAAACAAGAGATGCCCGATTTCCTTAACGATACAAGGTCATCCAAGGCAGTCGTCTACGGTCGGTCCAAATATAATTGAAAGACGGGATCGTCGCTCTAGGAAGTCGCAAAGCCGCCGTGAAGGGAGTCATAGAAGATATGAATGGGCCACCTTTATTTGACGGTGGTCATCACATCACGCAACTTTATACGAGTATCAACTGGACGCATCGTAGTCTGCATCACTATGGAACTGAACCTACTATCAACGAGGTTCGACAGCACTACTGGGCGATCCGACTTCAACCCACCACGAAAAAGATATTAAATATTAAACGAAAAAGATATAAGACATTATATATTTATACGTGGTAGAGACAGACGGCAGCTATATTAGTAGTATAGTTGTAGCACGAATGGGTTGGTTCAACCAGGGAAGGACCATACTCTCACAAAGTACCAGCGTAAAATGGCAGCTTGACACTGCTGTTTTTCTTATGGTAAGTGTAGAGAACCGGAGACCTTTTTTACTGGAAAAGAGACATTCTATCGTAGTTCTTACAGGTGACGACACACATCTGCATTTTGATTGTTTATTGAGGATAAATGTAGATGTCTACGGGTCACAGTAATCACTTACCATCAGGTGGACTATGTGCTTGTTTGTTACGCTATCGTATAAAAAAATTATTAAAATAATACGTAGTGTTGCATTAGAAAAGCGCAATCATCAGCGTCAGGTAGCGATGATCATCCCAGCACACGCCTCACTCATCACCAGAGACCTTTCGCCTTCACCGGTATGTATTCGTAATAAATTTCCAACAATAGAAAAGTTACATTTCATAAGAAAGCGTAAATAAATGAAGTGCTCGTAGACACATTGATTAAGGACAATTGAGTGTATCAGCTGCATTGCTTGAATTAACGCTACAGTAGTAGCGAGTTACATTAGATGTTGATGGACGGATTCTAATGAGTCTGTTGATAATTTAAAATATATATTTTTCACAATTGAAAAAAATGTTTCTTATTACTCATCTGCATTATATTATAAAAAAATATAGCTTCACAAGTGTCGGATAAAAAAGAGCAGTGAACTGAAGGTAGCTGTGGTTAAATATTACAAAGAGACCTCTAATACCTCAGTCCTTCCGTGATCATTGGTGCTGTAAAGTAATCGAAAAGTAAGGAATAAAGAATTAGTTAGTACACACGAGCTAATTCATAAAAACTAGTAATAAAGAGAACAGTATTAAGTTTGTACGACGACATGTAGGTTGATTCCGTCAACGTTGTTCAATGCACTATCTTGTTTATCTCGTGAAGCTGACTAGTGCCATATCCATTGCTATGCTGTTGCTTTTCATACTTGATCTATTTTGGTGGTATCATGTAATTACATTCCTCACATTACATTACATGTGTGATTGTTAGCGACATTACGAAGTGGTACAATTAAAATTGTGCTACGATGAATGCGTATTCCATTCCGCGGTAATTAATACCCGTATTGTCATTGATAATTCATTGCATAACTTCAGGAACAACTTGAACATTCGGTCTAATACTTTAGGCTCAAGGTTTCTAAACATATGATTAGGATTTTATATATTAAATGACTACTTTTATTAACTTTTCTGCCAATGCGTCCATCTAAGTTGGTACATAGATCCCTCCTTATCTCCTCACCTCCTGAATAAAGAATCAAAATGCAGATTTCTATGGGCTACAGCATTCATTTACCACCAGGTGGATTGTGCGATCGTTTATCACCCTCATTCTAAAAAAATTGAATAATTTCTAAAATAATGAATAAATGTACTAAAGTAACAAGACAAACATTTTTAATGAAAAAAAGATATTTAGAGAGTAGCCAATATTTAGAGAAGGAAATGAAATCAAAGGATATAAAATATCTGGTAACGGGGAGTGAAAAAAACGAGCAGAGTGCAGTATATAGCAGAAAGTATGTGTACACGCCCCGAGATGCCCCAATCAAGGTATACTGGACTAGGGCCCATCAGTAGCCCAATCGACGGGCAGCAGAGGACTGGGCTCAAAAGACCTATGGACAATTGACCTACACGAAGGAGATAAGGCTAGGTAAATAAATAGTACGTACTTGTTCAGAGGCGAAGACTGGATAAAAGGCTCGGTCAGGTGGTAGGTGTAATGTGTGTAAGTGGTCTTTATTAGGGTGTTTATATATGTGGCCTGACCCAGCTGAGGTGATCGGGTAGCGGCCCGGTCCGATGCTGCCCCACAATGTAATTCACTCCTGCGGACGTCACCAATTGGCAATTTCTTTCTTCAATTCACTATGTCAGTCTTTATTGTACATTTACTAACTTCAACCTCAACTAAATCCCCGTTAATTATAATCAAAAACGTAACACACGGCACGACTAATGAACGGTGGGTCAAAGTTCACTCAGAAACAAATTATTTATAGAACGGAACGCGACCTTCTACGGCACTGAACGCGACGGTACAATTAAACATTAACTTCCAAACAATTAATCGACCCGGCGTCTTATTTTCAAATTCTACAACTCTTCGTAGTTGCATAAATTTGCTAACAAAGCCGACATAATCAGAGGTTATTATGTACGTGACCACGCGATCCGAGTATATTAACTGCAATACTATACAATTGACGCAATTACTTTCAAACGAAATTACTTTAATCAGTCAAATACAATACAAGCCTCTTGTCACGAACTTACAACTTAGACAAACTAATCCGAGACGGTCTTCACAAAACTACAATTCAGTAGCGTTACTTCGCTCACAAATACTAAAAATCTAGACCATAAAACCAAAACTGGTCGCACGAAATCGCTGCCAAGGTCACCACAAAAAACGTTAACCGATGGCGCCGCTGCACTAAAGCTACTGTTTCTCGCCCACCAGCTCCGAATACCAGGAAGCTGCATACCGCTGACCCCTCCCCGCGACGCGCGTGTCACCTCACAACAACGGGCGATTCACTGAGTCAACGCGATTGGTTGCCATTTTCAAATGCCTATATTTGGCCTAAACAGTAAGTTTCTTTTTAATATTTAGAGAAGGAAATGAAATCAAAGGATATAAAATATCTGTTAACGGGGAATGAAAGAAACGAACAGAGTGCAGTATATAGCAGAAAGTATGTTTTTTTTAAATAAACGTAACCTTTATACTATGATTTTTTCATATATTATGGGGGCAGTTCACATAAACAAATTTCACAAGGAAAACATCCAGACCCGCAACAGTTACTTCTAGGCCATACAAATATTTTTTCCGTGCGGGATTCGAACCTGCTTCCCTTAGCGTTGAAACTTATTGCTAAGTCACAGCGTAATGGACCCGTGCGCAAAGAATTTAACGTGTAGAATAAGAATAAAAATTTAAAAGAAAGGTACGGAATACCACAAGTGTACAGCTACTATTACAAAATTATTTTATTGCAATGAATTAATGTATTACAGTATGAAAAGTAGAATTGTCAAAGGATCATAGGTAATGATATTGAGAGAAGGAAATTTCTTTCTTTCAACTCATAGCAGGCTTTTATGTAAAGTCCAAAACAAAAATAAGAAATACATCTAATATGCACTAGCTTTATAATAATATTTGACTACAACTGTCTTAGTGATCAGTGAAAGACACCACAGATACCTATAATGGTTAATATGACTATTTTTATGACGGTCGTGCTACGTCATGTAGTAATTTTATTGAAGGTTTTTCGCAGCCTATAGTATCTGGAAAATACTGATAACAAGAGCCGTATTTTTTAAAAGATTGAGTCATGTTGCTGACATATACTGTTTTAAATATTTTTCTGTTTGTAACCTTTGTTTTTAAAGTAATTTGATTATGTAAAATAATTGCATCAACTGAAATTATCGTCCTATATGGTTAAAATTAAATTGGCTCCAATATTTACTTTTATTATAAAAATCATGTATAATCTTTTATCCATGAAGACTAACCAGTAAGTATCGTGATACAATAAAATCCTTTATATAAAATAAAATAAATATAAAACAAAATACTTTTTATACGTGATAGAGCCATGCTGCAGCTATATTAATAGTATAGTTGTAGCACGAATGGGTCGGCTCGACCGGGGAAAGACCACGCTCTCACAAAATACCAGCGTAAAGTAGCAACTTAATGCTGCTGTGTTTCGTATGGTGAGTGTAGTGAACCGGAGACTTATTTTACTGAAAAAGAGGCATTCTATCTTAGTCCTCACGGCTGACAACGCATCTGCATCTTAATTCACGAACGAAGATAGATTTAGATCTTTATGGGCCACAGCAACCACTCACCATCAGGTGGACTGTGTGCTCGTTTGTCACCCCAATTCTAGAAAAAAATACGAAATTTAGTCCAATTAAAAATTTCCTTTTTATAGAATATTATCTTTGTAAATAACAATTAGTTTTAATTTTTTAACAAAATAAAATCTGATAAGCGATTGTAGCTTTTACAAAGAGCAAATTAAAAATAATAAAAATAAGAGATAAAACACCCAGCTGATGAAAAGGGAGTAGAGAAAGAAGCATTGAAATTAGGGATATTGTACACTAAGTACTAATCTGCCATCTAAGTACCACAAAGTAGACAAGGATCATGTACATATAAAGTCTATGTCACACCTATGTTGTTTGGAACACTGCGCTTTAAGATGTTAATGAGTATTTTTAGCTAAGAAATATTTTTATCCACCTAGGTTTCGTACGTGGTAGAGCCACGCTGCAGCACAAATCAGTCAGCCAGCGTTAAACCGTATAACAATTCTGCGATGTTTCGTATAGTATTGAGAATCGGAGACCCTTTTTTACTGACAACGAGGTATTCCATTTTATTATTCAGGTGTGACAACTGGGTGAGAAACTAGCACATCTATCTCTACTGTCTCTGCCTGTGTCTGCCTCTATCTACCTGATGGTAAGTGGATGCTATGGCTCATGGACACTATCTATCATCCATTAAAATCAAAATGTAGATAAGTAGTCACTCCAGAGGCCTAAGATAGAATACCTCATTTTCAGTAAATATAAATTCATCCAGTTATTTTCGCGTAGTAGACTTTTCAATGAAAATATCCGCAGTAGTACTAAACTAGCCAAACTGATTGATAAGCCGAAGTATCAATAGACCGGCCGCATAACTCGAAGAACCCAAAACAGACGGGGAATAAAAGTTTTCTTGTGTCACCCTTGTACTGGTAAGCGACCCACTTGCGATTTGACGAGTTCTTAGATTGGTTTAGACACAATATCAGATCCACAGGGATATCACACGTACAACTTGACATGAAAACTAACTTTTTTTCCCACAAACGTTTTTATCAAAGTAGCTAGTTCCGAACACTATTTCACGTAGTAATCATAATCTTAAAATATTGCTATAATATTACGTTCTATATATTATGTATCACTCCCACTTATCTGAATATTTCGGATTAGAAATTTGCAATTGTTCAATGTTTTGACTAGCGTAGAACGACGTTATTATTTTTAGATAACACACAAGCCCTTATGTATTTTTTAAAATAACATAACGTTCAACCTGTATGTGTTATAGCTACTCTAGGTGGTTTTCAATACGTCGAAGGTAGGTTCATATGAGTTGGCAGTGTGCTTAATAGAGATCCCCCTTAGTTTCGGGTGTGACAACGCATCTCAAAAATCTCGCAACTCAAAAATATTAAAAATGAGCATCTTATCTTATCTCTTAATAAATTGAAAATTGAGTTTCATTGTACTCGTAAAAATAACGTTCTTTTTCTGTCCACAATTCATAAAATATTTGCATTGTTTTGGATCGATTTACAAAGTTGCTTATTAAATATTTGAAATAGAATCTCTTCATTTAATTTGTGTTATTTTAGAAGTGAAACAAATTAACAAGGTCCAGAATTAGATGATAGATTCAATTATTTTTAAACAAAAACAAAGAAAGCTACATATTATTTAGAAAATTTGAAAAATGTACCTTTAATTATACATATTTGCGAGATTGGACCCTTGTTAGAAGCAATATAAATTACTTTGATAAACTAAACATTAATGAGCAGTTTCATGTTGGCTTGTCCTTTCATCTCAAAAATTATGTTGTATTTAATTCTCCAGATTATGATGTACATTAAAATGTACTAATAAACACCTCGCAACACGAACTGTTTGTACACTAATTGTTTAGTGTACAAACAATAATTACTGCGTCTTGCTGGTAATTATATATAAATCTGAGACGTAATCCTTTACTGCTGTCTCAAAGCTTCTTAGCATTCTTAATGAAGATATTTATTGTAGAATCAAAGTAACCTACATAGCCCAATGGATCAGTAAGCTGAAATGACAATGTGATAGCAATACAGCTTGAAGAATTGACAACTGATAGAGAACAATATTCTCTTGTGGCAACCTCGTACGGTGAAGTGAAACGTAGCGATGCCTCCCACTGGATACTTGTAGATAGATGACATGGTAAGACATACGAAAAGTCAATGGATGCTGTTTTTGGCAATTACTGAAGTATATGTTATAATGTTGATGGTAACATAGCTATTTTCTTAATTTTTCAATATAAAGACTCAATTCGCATCGCCTATACAATTTAACACAATTTTAGGAATAATTAATCCACCATAATAATCAATTATTTTAAATCTACTTTTATACTGCGTTACAGTAAGTCCCCAAATTTTAATTACATTTGAAGATATATCTGTAGATTATAATTGTTATTTAAGACCCTTGTCACGCGCCGGCGGAACTCAAAGGATTTTTTTTAACTTGATACGCCACGATTACCGCAGTACGTGCACATCCGTGTGACTATATAAAATATTAATTCCCGGAAGACAAACCTTTTAACCAAGAATAATTATATTTAACAAAAAGAAAATTATTTTACAAAGAGATGTAGCGTGTTTTTTTATTATATAAAATATATTGTTCTGTTGTAATTTATTCTTAAAATACGATTATTTAAATGTTTCAATTTCACCCTTCACTTTTGTTAACAACTGAATGTGCAAATATCGCTCGTTCAATGATTTTTGACGATTAAATATTTTATCTAAATCCTGACACGTTGATAAACTTCAAACGCAACCGCATGCCACTTATATAACAATTTTTAGCACGGTCAATTAACTTGTAGAGATGAATAAGGAAGTGACGGCTCTTTGACGGTTTCTTCGACTCAAAAATGCTAGCAGGGAATAAAATATTTTAAAAGAATAGGCGAATAAGAAGAATATAAAGAGATCCGGCAAATATTACAGATTGATTCGGGAAGCGTTCAAAAGATTTTACACGAACACATTCTTGAGAGTTTCCAGTTTAGTGTCATACAACCTCGTCGATTATCAGAACCCGCTTGAATGATGCCGTGACATGATTACTTAATTTAACATATCGTTTTGGCATGTTAACAACATAATTAGAGGTGAAGAATCTTGTACTTATCAATACGATCCAGAAACGAAACACCTGTTAAAGATTTGCTTGTTTTGCGGAATATAATTGGCTGAATAAGTACAAGGTCTATCAGAATGTTTAACGAGCTCCTGTATGAGTTTTATAGCATGACTAGTTGTGCCCCACTGTTTCACATCCGCGATAATCACGCGTCTGAGACACCTTGTTTAAAGTTAAAGTTACAAACAATGAAGGATAAATATCATCATCATCATCATTTCATCATAACAGCCCTTCACAAGTCCACTGCTGAACCTAGGCCTACCCCAAGGAATACCACAAAGCACGGTCCTGAGCCACCTGCATCCATCGACTTTCTGCATATCTCACCAGGTGGTCACTCCATCTAGTGGGGGGTCGCCCTACACTTCGCCTAACGATACGAGGCTGCCACTCGAGAACCTTTCTTCCCCATCGGTTGTCGGTTCTACGAGCTATATGGACGTCCCACTGTCCCTTCAGCTTTATAATCCGTTGGGCTATGTCGGTTACTCTGGTTCAACTGCATATATCCTAATTTCTAAGTTTATTACGCAGAGACACCCCGAGCATAGCCCTCTCCATAGCTCGCTGAGCGACCTTGAGCTTCCTCATACGGTCAGCAGTGAAGGACAACGTCTCAGATTCATAAGTCATCACTGGCAACACGCACTGGTTGTACAATTTCGTTTTCAGGTTTTGAGGTATGTCTAACGAGAAAATGTGTCGTAGTTTCCCGAACGCTGCCCAGCCGAGTTGAATCCGTCGATTGACCTCTCGGTCGAAGTTGGATTTACCTAGTCGGACTATTTGTCCCAGGTAAACATTCTCGTCAACAACTTCGAGCTTATTGTTCCCAACAACTACCGGCATAGGTGTGACATGGACATTAAACATGATCTTTGTTTTGTCCATGTTCACCTTAAGACTTATCCGTTGGGAAACACTATTAAGGTCATTGAGCATAGTGCTTAGGTCCTTCATCGATTCTGCCATAAGGACTATATCGTCGGCAAATCGAAGGTGAGTGATGTACTCGCCATTGATGTTGATACCGTATCCTTTCCAGTCCAGAAGCTTGAAAAGAGAGAGAGAGTTTCGAGGATATAAAGTCAACCTGTCTTACACCTCTCTGCAATTGGATAGGTTTCGTACTCTGATTCTGTACTCGGAATGTCATAGTAGCTTTACTGTACAAACACTTCAGCACTTCGATATACCGACAGTCAACTTGGCACTTTGAAGGGATCGCAGTACCGCCCAAATTTCTACGGAATCAAAGGCTTTCTCATAGTCCACATAAGCAAATTGGCACAATCTGCCGTAGGTTATGTATGTGATCCATGGTCCTAAATCCTTTTTGGAAACCGGCTTGTTCAGGAGGCTGGAAGTCGTCGAGTCTGCATGCTAGACGATTCGTAATGACTCACGAAAACAGCACGTAGACGTGGCTCAGAAGGGAAATCTGTCTGTAGTTCTTCAAGAGAGCGTTGTCGCCTTTCTTGAAGAACAAGACCACCGCACTGCTGGTCAACGCTTTTGGAGTAGTACCACCATGGAGGACGGAATGAAAGAGCTTCTGAAGGACTTCAAGTACCGGTTTTCAACCCGCTTTCAAAAGCTCCGCTGTAATTCCATCCTCACCTGGGGCCCTGCCCTTTTTAAGGTGTTGGGAGCCATTCTAATCTAGCTCAGACTGCCGTCCGGGATATTTTTTGAATAGTATCGGATAAGACTCGCTCTTGGATCGTTACTCACACTTGTGTGTGGCTCCAACGATGACGTGTACAGTTGCCCATAGAACCTTTCAATGTCACTAAAAATCTCAGGTGTTCCGGAAACGATACTGCCACATTCGTCTTTAGCTTTGACAGTTGGCTCTTTCTGGTAGACAGATATCTGGCAAATTCTTTGGAGCCTTGGATCCGCTTCTTCACTGCAAGCTGTATTGAAGTTGCGTAAGTCCCGCCGCATGCACTTGGAGATCAGTCTGTTCAATTGCCTGTATGCTGTCAAATCTGTTGAAGACTGCAGCTTCTTTTCCCGTCTAACAGCCATAAGAATAGGAGTGTGATCGGAGGGTTCTTGATTTCTTCTGCGGCGGGTCTTGCAGAAATTAGCTTTGATAACAAGGACAGTTTTAACGAGCTTGTCCTTCATATCGTCCATTTCATTGTAGTTTTCTAGACATTGAAAACGGTTTTGTAACTCGAGCTGGAAGGTTTCGGGCCTTAAGACTAGAGCACGAAGGGGACGGAGCGTTGACTTCATTAGACGAGACCTCTCCAACTTAACGTTTAGGTTCAGTGTGCCTCTAACCATTCGATGATGGCTACCAGTTTTCACCCTCGCGATCACGGATACATCACTGAACAGTTGTCGTCTGGTCGACATAATGAAGTCAGTCTCATTTTTTGTCGAACCGTCGGGGCTCGACCGGGTCCACTTTATGTGGGGCCGCTTCTGGAAGAAAGAGTTCATCATAAAGAGTCCCTCTTTCTCCATGAAGTCAGCCAGCTGCTGGCCCCTTGGGTTCCGTTGCCCTATTCCAAATTTCCCTACTTTCAGCTCACCGTTCTCTCTTGTGCCTAGCTTTGCATTGAAATACCCCAAATACCCCCAGTGATTAGAAGGATAAATATCAAGCCACTATAATTATTTTAAGATGTAATCTCCCTTTAATCATTGGGGGTTATATAAAAATGTTCTTGAGTGGCGGCTTCGTAACGGCGGATGAAGTGTAAGGCATCCCCCCTAGATGGAGTGACGACCTGGTAAGACATGCAGGAAGTTGATGGATGCAGGTGGCTCAGGACCGTGCTTTGTGGCATTCCTTGGCCTATTGCCATTGCCCAGCAGTGGCCTTGTGAATATTTCAATACACTTTTCACAGCGATTTACTAACTTTTCTAAACTATTAAAAAATTGTCTGAATTTTTACTCTCAAATGAGACAAAATTACTAAGTTCACTTATTCATCAGTGTTATTTTTTTTCATAAGTCGAGTTTCAATTTTAAAAATGAATAATGTAATAGGGGCCAAGTCTGGGCTGGTTGGGCTCAGTGAAACCGCATTCCTTAATGACAGCTTTGGAAACAACCGATGTGTGGACCAGCGCATTGTGATGAAGCAACAATCCTCTTCCCGTACTGTCTTCTCCGCAAATTTAGTGTTTTTGTCTGAAATGGCCTCGGACGTTCATCTTGGGCGCGTTTCATCATCACTTGATTCTCTTTCCATGCGAAATCGTTTCACACATTCTTTAACGGTGGAATACAAAGTGGAATAATGCCCGTACAGAACATCCAAACGTTGTTTGATTTCCGCCGGTGTCGTTCCCTCTTTTGTCAAACATTTTATCATAGCTTGATACTCGCTTTTATGCATTTCGAATTTTTTATCGATAGTCTGACTTTATAAGGCTAATTTACACTGTAACAAAATGAAATAATTTTATTAATGTTGGTGGTTTTATTAAGGTAACGAAAAGTCTAGTTATTTAAGGACATTAAAGTTAGTAGTAGTAGAAATTACATAATGATTTCATATATTGACGCGAACACGTAAAACGTTTTATTCAACATTAAGGTTTGTTGTCTTTGATTAATCTAATTTGGGTAGCCCGGAGGCTTTTGGAGCCTATGTTATACGTGTCACTGCTAGCCACAGGCGTCACACTTCTGAGAGGGTTTTAGGGCAAGGAAATGTACGCTGCTCTGCCCAAATACATGTTGGTGGACTTAACATGTCTTCGAAATATATTTTTTTTATTTCTCAGAAATGCAGATGTCCTCACGATGTTTTCCTTCGTTGATAAATGTAATGGCACGTGGACACCTCACTTAAGCTTATATGTTATGAAACCTCGCATACCGGTATTCACCGGCATAGTATCTCTGGGTTCTTATCGGTCAGCTAGGCTTATTCCCGTTCGCGCGTCGGACTGAGTGTTGAATTATTTTAATTTTTAATTACCTCTTTACTACGCGTCCAAGTAATGTGCTATCTGGAGCAAATTTTATCTCCATAAATTTTTTTTTATAATGTAGGAACATTCGTTCGTAATAATTAGTATACAATGGCTAATAATAACGCTCATATATCACTTTTTAATTTTCAATAATTTTTGTCTCCAAATATCTTATTGTGGCTTATGTATAAGAGAATAAAAGAGTTTTTATAATTACATGAATTCTTTTGCTACGTTATTATTCAAAGTAACGGTGGCCACATAATTTGTTATAATAATCAAGTTTGAACCAAGCTTTTACTGTGGGATTGATTTAAAAAATAAAAAAAGTTAAATAAAAAGCATTTGTAGCCTTCCTTGAATAAAATAAACTTTACGGAATTTATCGCGTTTAATTTAACATATTTTTTACTACCGTTGTCCAAGCAACACCCGTGGTGACAGAGCAATTGAATCTCTTTGACGCTTCTTTCCAGCACCCATCTGGTTTTTATTCAGATACATCTGGCACAAACGAAATTATTAAAATATCTTTTGGGAGCTGTAAGATTCTCTGGCATTTCCCATAGTCTCCTCTGATGAAACCCTGATATATTGTTACTCCGCCACCACATTGCAAAAATAAATTGTTATTATTAACAAAATAAAAACCAATCGAAAAAGAAATAATACAATCTTCATAATAATCTGGCTCAACTGATTTAGTAATTTTTATATACATCAAAGTCACCTACAGTATATTATGAAATGCCCTATACAAGTAGACGTGCTACGTTGGAAGATAACAGAATACTTGGTCAAGTCTTTGAATAATTCATTCTGCGTACGGAGTAAAGGTCCGCGGCTAAATGACGTTAATATTCTGTGATCTTGGATTAATACCTTTGTTGCAATAGTTGCACAATTTGAATACGAAAATATATATTTAGATAATAAAGTTAAATACATCGTAAACATCGTTTATTACAAAATTATTGCTTCTAATTCGGTATAATCTGAACAGAATGCAAAAGAAAAGGAGTCATCTTATTGAAAAAAGTTTACATGTAATAGAATCACAGCGAACTTTAGCTGCAGCGCAGATTTTAGTTACAGCACAAATAAGTAGGCTCAACCAGGGAAGAACCAACCTCCAAAATGCAGCATAAAGGTTATTGACGAGACCCTTTTTGACTTTTTTGGCCCAGTATTTAAGTAGAAGAAGAGTCTTTTTTTTATTTTATCGATATTTAATTTTAAAAAAATGTATTCTATTCTATTTTTTACAAGTAACAGTCATTCCATCTTAGCCCCCAGGGTAACAACGCATCTGCATTTAGATTCTCAATTGTGGATATAAGTAGGTGTCGTTGTCACAGCATTTACTTATTGTAGACTGTGTGATTGTTTGTTAAACTTTTGAACAGTACAGTCAAATATCCTATCAAAAGTCAAAAATACGGTACAGTTAAATTATACCATTTCATTTTTCCTCATATTGAAAAAAAAAACTTTAAATTGAAGGTACTGCTCTGATGATCACAACTTCTAAAGTATGTTTTTAAAGCCAGAGTAGAAAAATTAAAGCGTATTTCACTCTTTAGTTTATCTAGAATGAAAGTGTTTCAACTTACAACTCTAATAATTCTAGTCTGGATTTTTCTCTTTGACCTGATTTGGGCTATTTAAAGCTGATTTATCATTCATAACACATTTAAAAATAATTTATATTGTAAAAGCGCCCATTCATTTTAAACGTAAAAAGGGCTTTAATTTAATAACCTAAGGGAGTTTATTCAAGTGCAGTATCCTCAGTTAACGTTTTTTTCAACTTTTGATATTTATCAAATTGAAATAGAGATAACATTTATTACAATGACTTAGTTAAGTTAGATTCGTAAATTTTCCGCCTTAGATATTTTAGATTCGTGATTCTTAAAACTGCTTATAAGGAATAATAATTGCATTAAATTTACAGTATTAGTTGATGTGTACATCCGAGACTGTGTCAATCATCACGCGAGTCTATTCTTTGATAAGATAATTTGAAATTAAAATTTTTGTACAACCGAATTCAATATCAATTATTAAGAATAACTCAAAAGCTATTGGTCAAATCTTAATCAAATTTATATGGGTACACATGAGAAACACCAGCTTATATGTGTAGCTATAAATTCCAATCTAATTTTATTAAAGAATTCATAGTCAATTTATAGAAAAACTTCCACCCCTAAGGGCGACAAAAAAGCGGAACTGTGTATTTTTTTTTGTATATATGTAACGCGATATTTTCATCGATTGTGAACCGATTTCGATGAATCTAATTTTATTAAAGAAGTCATAGTCAATTTAGCGAAAAACTTCCACCCGTAAGGGCGACAAAAAAGCAGAACTGTGTATTTTTTTTGTATGTATGTAACGCGATATTTTCATCGATTGTGAACCGATTTTGATGAATCTAATTTTGTTAAACAAGTCATACTCAGTTTGGCGAAACACTTTGACCCCTAAACGTGGTAAAAAAGGGGAAGACGTTTTTAATATAACTATATATGCAGATGCGTAGTCACCTCGGAGGAATAAGATGCAATGCCCCGTTACCAGTAAAAAGGGTCTCCGGTCACCATACGAAACACAGCAGTATTATTCCATTGTTTCACGCTGGTATTCTATGAGAGAGTGGAGTAGACCCATTCGTGCTGCAGCTGACAAAATGCCTTCCTGCCCGAGTTTCGATATTAGTGACAACTTCCAGAGCTAAAATATGGATAAACTTTGTACTTACTCGCCCTGGCAGATAAATGATCATTCCGTAGGTTTAATCAATATTACATACTGATTTTCAAAAGTAGGTATTACCACATTTTTTACACACAATTGCTGCGCTGAATCGAAAATCATCTTTTTGTTACGTGCTCACGTGCTTTATAATATTACGTGTTGACACGGCTAGAGAGCTGTGTTAACACTTACTAATTACTATTAAGGGGAATAATTATTTGACTGTTGATATAATATAAAAACCAGTGAAATATCTAAGAAATGCCTAATCAGAAGTATTAACATATTTCCATGAAATTGTTACTAAACCCAAATCAACAATTCGTAATCGCTGTCCGCTAATGAACTTCCCGAGAATTTTAACCTTTTAAAGGATTATTGTGTAACGTTCTCAAAATTATTTCCTAAAATTATATTATTAAAGAAAATTAGTATGAGTGTTGGAATGGCGCTGAAAAATTTTTTTCTGGAACTCTTCTGATGTTTAATTATAAATTAGTTTACTAAATTAACAGGGGGTATTTACAAAGATCTTAAGCCAGGATTAAGCTTACCCAGAAATACCGTATTTGAAAATGACGATGCTATGATGTGCTTCAACCTGACTGGGGCAGACCATGCACAGTTGACAATATTTTTGGTAGTCGTGAGTTATGTGAAAAGTGACAAAACGACAAAATATATGCACCTAGCTCAATGAACTAAATTTTCAGGTGGTCTTCAGAATGTAATTATTTGAGAAGTTATTGTTTTGGTAAACGAGCCTATGAGACGCGTGCAAATGGCGGTATTCTTCAATATTGCTCGCATCGTCTGTGAGTAATCCATTTGCCATAAACCGTTTTGACAATTTGTTTTCATAAGTTATTGCAATTATTATTTAATAATTATGTATTTGTTTTTTATGAGGTGCCCTGGGAATAATTGCTACCGTGCTGTTTATTTCGCTGTACAGCACAATAATTTTCAGAATAGAGAACTCTGTACTAGTGATAAAAATATATATGACATTCAATAGATAAATTACATATTATTATTATATTATATTAATATATTTTTGTAGTTGTATAAAACCCAACCAGATGAAAATACAATAGAGATATCGCACAATAACAAATATTACGCTTGAATACACAAATCATAGGGTATTTTATTATTACAATGTTGGTTCTTTGAAATATATGGTCCCCTATAGCCACTTCAGATTGCTAATGCGAATATTCAAGTGTTATTTCCAAGTCTATCACACAGGAAAAAACCGAGCGTAATCCTCTCCACAACCCACTGAGCAACATTGATCTTCCTCATACAGCCAACAGTGAACAACGTCTCAGATCTATATTGTGTCATCTCTGGCAACACGCACTGGTTGTATCTTGTTTTCAAGTTTTGGGGTATATATGTTGAAAAGATTAATAAAATATAACAATATTTAAAACTCATATTTTGTATCGTGGGTTAGATAATTTTCGCGTAATTATATACAATTATCACTATATAACATTCCAATTCTTGGCTTAAATATATATCACAATAAAAATTCGTTCTTTCTAACTACAAAAAGTTAAAAAAGTAAGCTTATATTACTTCACTAAAAATCTAAAACGCGTAAACGTAGAGGTCAGTGTAAGAAATATATTTAATTTACGTCTTACGCACAGCGGGAGCTGACTAGTTACTGTAAATTACGAGGGCTAAGTGATTCCACAATACATACTATTCGATTTAGATTAGGGCTAAGTACTCGTTGTAAATTTCACACAACGAGAGCAACCTGGTTTCGATTGTTTTTTTTTTATAACATAGGGTGATAAACGAGCACACAGTCCACATAATGGTAAGTGGTTGCTGTGGCCCATAGACATCTTCATTTATCCTCGTATGCGAATCAAAATTTAATTTAATTTTTTCATAAATGATATTAAAGAATGTTTTCTGTTTTCAAAATATTTTTTATATGCCGATGATTTAAAATTTATGAGAATAATTAAGAGATGATGACACCAAATTGCTACAAGGTGACATTGATAGACTAATCCAGTGGTGCTGCAATAACAGAATGTACTTAAATACAAGTAAATGTTATCATGTTAAATAATCCAAAAACAGAATTTAATACATGTCAGTTACTTCATTTATAATAATAAAATTAAGGAAGTAGAGACTATTCGAGATCTTGGCGTAATATATGACAAAAAATTAACTTTTGTACCACATTTGGAAAACATTATTATGAGAGCATCTAAAATGTTGGGTTTTGTTATAAGAAACTCGAAAAATATACATTACAAAACTAAAATATTTCTTTACAATAGTCTAGTTCGTAATATTTTAGAATATTGTAGTGTGGTTTGGAGGCCACACTATGCTACTCGTTCGGTTCAGTTCCTCTGGCATCTAGCATTTTCTATTGGTAAAGCGAAAAAGCTACGATCCTATAATAGCAAATTACATATTTTTAATGTGAAAAGCTTAGAGAGTCGCAGAACGTATAATGATGCAGTTTTTGTACACAAAATATTTAATTCTACATTTAATTGCCCAAGTTTAATGGAACTTTTTAAATTTCGTGTACCCTCGAGATTACCCCGCAGTTCTATTGCACCACTTAGTTCACCATTAAGAAGAACTGTATTGGGAAGGAATTCTCCATATGCCAGATTTTGTAAAGTTATTAATGAATACAGCGATACAAATCGACATTCATTTTGACTCACCCAGAATATTCTCTAAGTGTCTCCGTAAATGTATAAGTTAATAGAGTAAAGTATATATATATATATATATATATATATATATATATATATATATATATATATATATATATATATATATTATTTTCATTTTTCAAGTTTATGTAGCACTATTCTTACTATTAGATATATTTTTAATTTTAGTTGATGCCTCTTTTCTAGTTAAAAGGGTCTCCGGTTCTCTACATTCACCATACGAAACACAGCAGCATTAAGCTGCTTATTTCCCTTATCTGCGCGGAGAATCGTGATTTCTAGTTTATTGCGTAGGTTATTCAACGCTATAAATTAATCTTTGGGTAGATTGGGATGGAAAGATTCACCAACTTACAGATTGGCTAAACACTTAGCGAATATACTCTCACCGCTCATAGGACATACAAGAGCACACACAAAGGATTCTTACCATTTTGTCAGCGAGATTAAAGACCTACATCTGGCAGACAATTAAACTATGGTCAGTTTTGATGTGCAATCTCTGTTCACATGCCTACCTGTTGAAGACTGCATCTCGATTGTTACTTGAAGGCTAGAGGAAAACAACCTGCCCGTAAAATATGCAGTATTACTCAGACACTGCCTTATATCTGGCTACCTATTGTGGAAGGAGAAGTTTTACAAGCAAGTTGATGGAGTGGCGATGGGCTCACCTGTATCTCCCATTGTCGACGATATGTTCATGGAGGATTTTCAGGAGAAAGCCCTGCTTACTTCTCCTGTAAACCCATGATTTTACAAGCGGTACGTAGTTGACACTTTCACAATCCTACCTTTAGATAAAGTAACTGCATTTTTAGACCATTTTAACTCCTTAAATTCTAAAATTCAGTTCACTATGGAGTTAAAGGCAAACAATTCTTTAGCTTTTCTAGATGTGTTAGTAATTCGGATTCCTGATAACACATTGAGCCACACTGTGTATAGAAAAAAGACCCATACAGATAGATATTTAAACGGTGATTCTCACCACCATCCTCCACAGTTAGCTACCGTGGGTAAATCTTTGTTTCAGAGAGCACGAGAGATCTGTGACAGTAAACACCTGGCTGCCGAGCTCCAACACGTCAAGCAAGTTTTACACGACAATAAGCTACGGGTCCCGCGCCTACGTCACAGTGAACGAGTGAAGCCGGCCACAGTCGAGCGTGTGCCTGCTGTACTGCCATATGTCAGAGGTGTCACTGTCAAGATTGGCTACATCTTAAAGCGTGCTTTCAGTAAAACATACTTCAAGCCGCCGAGGAAGATTAGTCAGTTTTTACCATCAGTCAAGTTTAATATTCCTCAGTAAGATGTAGGAGTGTACAAGCTTGATTGTGAATGTGGTCTCTCTTATATATGACAAAATAAAAGATCCATAAAAACCCACGTTAAAGAACACATAGCTGATGTGAAGAATCAACGCTCCGAGAAGTCTGCAGTCTGTGAACACGTACAGGATCACCCCCGTCACTACATTAGATTTGATAGACCACAAGTTCTCGCTAAAGAACACCGATTCCTTCCCAGGATGATTGGCGAGGCTATTGAAATTAAAAAACATCCTAATTTCAATAGAGAAGATGTATGAGTGCTGCCATCTGCTTGGGATCCTATAATTAACAAAATTAAATACAAACCCAAGCATACCTTTGCTAGACTTCAAGATACTGTAAGTTTATTCTGCGTAAATCGAACCAAAAATTAATATTAAAAAACTGAAGTTAGCCGGGCTAACTGTGACATCGGGACGTCAAATATCCCAGCCCCCCCCCCCCCCCCCGCCCCCGCCCCCCGTGACCATGGGTTGCTCTAAAGCACCCGAAACGTCGGGAATTAAAAAAGTAAAATTAAACGCGATAAAAACCGTAAAAAATAGTTTTATTCATTGCTTGAACATTTTCAAACATCTTTATATAATGTGTTATATTGGCGTGTAATTGTTATTTTGAAATAAGATATGTTCATTTTTTTTAAATATAACTTCTCTATCTCAAATTTGGTTCATGTAAATGTGATGTAAATTATTTGCTTGGCGTGAATTCGATAAAATAACGACACGGTCTCCTTTAATTAAACCGTTCATTAATTATGGCCAGGTTTTTTGCGCATCTGTTTTGTAGCAACACGAAGAGGAAGATTAATCATTTATATTGGATACTTTCATATTTCCTATGTAACGATCCATCCTGCCTGTATTCTTAGGGGACGTGGACATACTTTATCCTAAGATATTTCTTTATTCACTTATATCAGTAGACCACTTATTTGCTTGACCAGACTGCAAAACCGGACGCGGATGCGGGTACGGGCATGACGTGATTATCCGCAGTCGACTCTGGCTTCGTTCCGAGTATTGTCGAGTCTAGTGTTTGTCAGAATATTATATGGATGAAGAAGAATTATTGTTACCGGAAAGTTTTTACTTTAAATGGCAAATTCTACAAATGGAAAATGGAATTTATGAAATCAATTTAACCAGAGAAAATAAAGGACAATTTCACACACTGTATGTAATATTGCACCGCGTAGTGGCGGTCAAGAATATCCTTTACCCCAAATCTTCCCGTGGGTGTCGTAAAAGGCGACAAAGGGAAACAGGCAGGAGATGGGCAGCAGCATCTTCCTGATAATAGCCAAAATTACAATAAAAAAACTGCGGTTGCCAATCCGCTCGCCAAGCGTGGCAACTATGGCAAATACCCCCCTATGAAGAAAGTAACAAGGAGACGGCCCCCCGTCCCCGGCGGCCCCGCTATTCCTGGCTACGGTGCCGACCATGGTAACGGCGGGGCAGGGGGTGCTAAGAATCTCCGGTGGAGGTTTGGTTGCCACCTTAGATGACTCGACCTGGCAACGTACAACGCATACACCCTGAGGACTGACGAGAAGATCGTGAAGCTGGAAGAAGAGACAGAAAAGTTACGCTGGCATATTATAGGATTATCTGAAGTCCGAAGAGAGGGGGAGGACACGGTAATCCTCGAATCCGGCAACTTGCTCTATCACCGGGAGGGCGACCATCTGTTCCAAGGAGGTGTCGGATTTATCGTCCACAAGTCTCTCGTTAACAACGTTGTAAAGATCGGGAGTGTGTCGACGAGGGTTGCGTACCCAATACTCAGAATCACCAAACGGTATTCGCTGAAGGTCGTACAGGTTTACGCACCAACCTCGGCACACCCCGATGAGAAGGTGGAGGAAATGTATGAGGATAACTCTAGAGCTATGCAAAAATTAAGCACTTTTTGTGTTGTCCTAGCGCTGAATCAGTTTTTTGATGTGGCAGCACTGCCCAAAATCCCTCTACTAAGAATTAACTTACCTTTCAGTTTTAAGCGCGTTAAGTTCCCAATCACAGTTAGCGTGTGTTATGCGATGACCATAAATAAAGCGCAAGGTCAAACTTTACGCGTTTTAGAAGTGCATCTCCGTACTGACTGTTTTGCACATGACCAACTCTATGTTGCTTTTTCCCTCGTTAGTAGCCCCCGTAACCTTTTTGTGAACACCCCGGCTAAGCCTACTTATAACTTCGTTTACACAGAAGCTCTATCATAAACGGCTTAGAACTTTGATGATAATGATTTATTTTGTTAGTACTTATTGATACAGTAGTGATATAAATCGTTTAATATTCTTTCACCTAAACGACAAATTCTTTATGTAAAACCTATATACATGAGTTACGCCGCGGGCACAGCTAGTATATAATATGTGTATAGAAAAAATTCCTATACAAACCGATATTTAAACGGTGAATCCCACCATCATCCTTCACAGTTAGCTACCGTGGGCAAACCTTTGTTACAGAGAGCACGAGGGATCTGTGACAGCATACACCTGGCCGCCGAGCTTCAGCACGTCAAGCTGGTTCTGCACGACAACAAGCTTTGGGTCCCGCGCCTACGTCACAGTGACCAAGTGAAGTCGGCCACAGTCGAGCGTTTGCCTGCTGTACTACCATATGTTGGAGGTGTCGCAGACAAGATTGGCTACATCTTGAAGCGAGCTTCTATTATAACATTTTTCAAGCTGCCGAAGAAGATTAGTCAATTCTTACCATCCGTCAAGTGCAATATTCCTCTACAAGATGCAGGAGTGTACAAGCTTGATTTTGAATGTGGTCTCTCATATATTGGGCAAATAAAACGATCAATAAAAACCCGCGTAAAAGAACACATAGCTGACGTGAAGCACCAACGTTCCGGGAAGTCTGCAGTTTGTGATCATATCCTAGACTGCCCCCGCCATTAAATTAGATTTGATAAACCACACATTCTCGCGAAAGAACATCGATTTCTGCCAAGGATGATACGTGAGGCTATTGTAAATTAAAAAAAAATCCTAATTTTAATAGAGAGGGAGGCTGGGTACTACCACCTGCTTGGGATCCTGTAATTAATAAAATTAAAACTAAACCCAAGCATACCGCTGCAAGACTTCAACATACAATAAGTTCATTCTGCGTAGATCGGACCAAAATTAATAATTAAAAAAGCTGAAGGTACTCCGGGTTAACTCTGACATCGGGACATCAATAACCTTAGTCATCCGTGACCATGGTTGCTGGAAAGCACCCGGAACTTCGAGAATTAATAAAAATAAGTTTATTAAACGCGATAAAATCCGTAAAAGTAGTTTTATTTAAAGGCTGGTTGTCATTATCTCATTATTTAAGAGATAATTCAAGAAGATGCCCATCGCCTTTTACGTGTGACATAAACAAGATGGTTTCTCTTTGATTCTCTAAAATTAGAAAATAGAAAATAAATAGAAAGACATGCAGTATATAGACAAAGAGACAAGGGTGATAAGGACTCGTGACCGAACAAAAGGAACGAACAAAACTTACCGTTTTCGGAATTTTTTCTTCCAATGTGCTGCAAAGCTCTGTTTGCAAAAGGTTTAGTTTCTTGCTTTGGGGTGTACGCGAAGTACCATACAGTGTCTCAAAATATCCGATATAAAAATCTCTCAATTCCATTCCTAAGCTCCAAGGGACATTAGTCGCCCATATTTGATATTACTTTCAACTTTATACATCTAACCCTTCCTGAAAAAAAAGGATCTTGACAGAGAGACAAAGGGGATGCCAAGTAATCGTATAACAGTATACTTTTTTTTACGAAACCCTAATTATAAAATGAAAACACAAATATATAATTACAATATTATAGTTGAATTTTTATAAAAATAAATTGTCCATCACCAGACGCACGGCAGATGTGAAATATCATTGATGGTAGAATTTATAATTAATGAAAATCCGTCAAAAATAAGTACTTAAATAAATGAAAAAAAAAGACAATAACATTAAAATAGATACGCGTTAACGCTTGTACACACTTTGTGTACAAGCGTTAACGCTTCAAGTATACTTTAGTTGAATAATAGGGTACACGCAGTAGACAACTCACACAGAACAGCACCGAAGCACACATAAAGCAGTCAAGAGCAGTGGCTAAGAGGGATCATGACGACATAAGACAGCGTCATGCCGTTTGCGGTCACCGTTTGAGTCGGTTTTACTGCCAAAACGCTTAAATAGAATTAATTAAAAAATTGTTTTATTAGTTGGCGATGTTATGCTACCTTTTTAAATTTTTTACTTCTTTAAGTTTTTTACCTTTTTAACAGTTCACAAAATATCAAAAACTAAACATGCATCAAAGCATCAAATTAAATTGAGCATTTGAAATATAAAAACCATTAGGTTCTTTGCATGAATTAAAACTTCCCTATATAACGATTTAAAAAGCTCAGTAAATTGTACAGGAAGAAGAAAATAATGGTTCTTTTTCTTTCTAGGAGAACAACTTTTGATAGTATTATACAAGTGCTAAGTTAAGCATTTTATAATGAGCTAGACGATTGCCTGGCGGTCAATTTCTACCGGCTATTTCTTCTAAATAAAGAAAACCATTATTGGCGTTAGATTGTAACTGTCCCCGTATCTCTGCAACATCTAACACTTGATAAAGGGATGGCTAGATTTATCTTTTTAGTGTACTCTTATAATAGAATAACCGTTATTATTAATATTTTATTTTCTCAGTTTGGTTCAAAGTGTGTAATATTATAAATATAAATGGCAGAAAATTTTTTTTTTATTCTGTACTACTTTTAAAGAATATAAATAAATAAAACTGAATAACAAAATTGCATTATATTCATACATCACGCTATTAAAAAACATTTAAAACGTATGATGTATATCAATGTTTTTAATATATTCATAACAACTACTAAGCTAATATTAAAAAAAGACCTAATATTAGTTTTCATAAATATTGTCTTTGTATAATGTTATCGTATATAATATATTTCTTCTTTAGGTACGTGTATCTCTCACTGATCACCGCCTAAACGGCTGAACCGATTTGGATTTTTTTTATAGGATGAGAGTGACAAACGAGCATACAGTCCACCTGATGGTAAAGTGGTTGCTGCGGCCCATAGACATCCACATCTATTCTTGATTACAAATCAAAATGCAGATGCGTTGTCACCCGTGAGGACTAAGATGGAATTGGAAGGGAATCGATATTCGAATCGAATCTCGAAGTTAATTTGTAAAGTGATTTTTTTTAAACATAGAATATGATTGACAAGCAAACGCACAGTCTACCTGATAGCACATGGATGCTGTGGCATAAGCCAAATGCCCAATCTTACTCCATGTATCAAATGTAATCAATAATCTTTCTCCATGTAGATGACTATGAAGTCATCTACATGGAGTACGATGGAATGTCTCATTTATAGGAAAAGAGGTGTTCAGTTCTTTATTGAGGCGGTATTACATTCTCGTATTATTGTAACCATCATCAAACAAATCAAAAAAAAAAAAACAAACAAAATCTAATATACAAAAAATTAAATTATGGCTCAAAATGGAGCAATTTTTTAAACATTTTAATTCTTAATATATTTCTTAATATTATAAATACCTATAAATGTGCATATTATTAATAACTCATTTCCATAACATATTGTATTATTTTTTATTTAGCCTTATCTGAAACGTAACTAACCTTTATAGAAAATGTGGCGTATGAAATAACTGACAATCACCAGAACATTTTATCTAGGTACAAAGATGTTATACGTTTTCATGGCCTACACATGATATTATTCTCAGCATTAGTTACCCTCTGTGTCTGAAACGAAAATGAATATTGCATAATATGTATGCGATACAAAATTAAAGTCACATACTATATACTCGTGAGTCCCTCTGCAAAGGATTCTTCTTATTTTTGAGAGGGTTTTAGGGCAAATAATGTCGCCGCGCTGCACCAATGCGTGTTGGCGAACTTCACATGTCTTCGAATTTTTTTTCGATTCCTCACGATGTTTTTCTTAACCGTCGAGCACGTATTAAATCAGCACTTAAAATTTCAATAAAACATTTCATTGCTGCTGCCAGGGATAAAACCTGGGCGAAATTTACAGCAAACGATTAGACCCAGAGTTACTAATATGACACAAATAAATACTATACAACAAATATAATGAAAACTCTTACATATGTACTTAAAACTGAGACACTTGAAAGTTCGTGATGACTACCGGACGAAGATACAACAACACACCGTGCCATATAATTGAAGATGCTTAACCGTGACATTACTCTCAGTGATGCGCAAGCATAATAGGTAGTATATCACTTATATACTTGTCAACTCTGCACTCTATTAATCTTTGCACTTTTCTAAGTAATATTTTTATAGGATGGGGTGACAAACGAGCACACAGTCCACCTGATGTTAAGTGGTTGCTGCGACCCATAGACATCTACATCTATCCTCGTTTGCGAATTAAAATGCAGATGCATTGTCACCCGTGAGGACTAAGATTGAATGCCCCTTTTCCAGTAAAAAAGTATTTCCGGTTCTCTACACTCACCATACGAAACAAAGCAGTATGAAGCTGCTATTTTATGTTGGTATTCTATGAGAGCGTGGTCCTTCCCAGTGGAGCCGACGCATTCGTGCTACTAATATAGCTGCAGCATGGCTCTACCACGTTTGATACAGAAAATAGTCGCTAGACGGTGTTGACATTGGCTAAAATCTCTGCGGTCGCCATGTAGTGGCAGTGTTAGAATATCCACTACCCCAAATCATCCACTGAGTGTCACAAGTGGCGACAGAGAGAAACTACTTTTATATAATACTACCGTAATTATATAAAAAATGAACCTTTTAAAGTTATAAGCACTCATGCATCTAGTCATCACCTTCCACCTCGTTCTGAAGTTAGAGCAAAATTACCTGCTAACATGTTTTATGGCGAAGGAATATTAAATTATACCCGATTTTGCATTGGTAAAATGTGAGAATGGCTATGCCACTATAATTATACAAAATACGTAAATGAATTCCAAAATATGAACACACAAGTAAATTATTGAAGTAACTTAGCTGTAGAAAAGTTTAAACAACTTATACCTTTGATACGTTTCAAGCGCGGTCTTATTAATCCATTAGGTTCTGTTATCAAGGCGCTTACAGGAAACTTAGACCACAATGATGCAGTAAAATACGACAATCTCATATCTCAATTAACCCTAGACACTTAACGTTTGCGTGCCCCCTATAATCCCTAACCATTCGTCGATTTGACGAATACTTTTAGGGTGTTTTAATTTCAAGTTAACTTGGTCTATTATTCTACAAAATGAAACAATGAATTTCTGTATTATTACTAATTATATTTATTTTATCCTTCTTATTAGACACTAGTTTTTATGAGATCACTGAAGATAACATTATTATAAAAATTAAAATAAAAAAAAACAACAAAAAATAGCCTTTTCTTCTTTGGCGTCCCTAAATTATAACATTATATACTATTTAGAAAAATAGAAAATAATTTTCAAAAATCAACCTTTTATTCCCCACATATTGCTGAATTACAATTAGCGCATGATTACTTTGTCATGCGCCTTTTGGTATATGAACATAGAGCAAAGATTTTTTCTTTTTCTACTATTTGGTGTCTCTGTTGGTTGAAGATCGTTGCTGGATTGTGGCTGACTCTGAACTTGACCTTCATCTTGCCCTGAACCCAACATATTTGTGATTTAATTCTTGATGTGCGTCAGTATGGTACGAATTTCCAGTCGGATTTTCAGTCATGGTTCTACAAGTTGCAAATGCATCTTCTTCATAAAGTCACGACTGTTCATTTGTTTTTGATCCTGTGCAGAGGCATTGCGGCAGTAAATTATGTAACTATTGATACATGCTATATTCATCATTCGATTGATTTTTCTGCTGCATGACATTACTGAGCACATTTGGTCAAATGTGTCTACACCACCTTTGTCTTATTATAGAATTCAATCAAGCGTGGCTTTTTTGTTTCTGGATTGACTGAGGCCTCCTCATCACAAGACGAAAGCATGTAAACCATTTTCGAAAGTTAAAGTGTGTACGAAAGAAGTGTAATGGGTCCGTCATACACGAACATTGACGTATTGACTCTTCTGGCTCCATTACTCGTTCTGTGGTTTTTCAATTCATCCGAGATTTCTCTTTTATTAGATCGTAATGTTCCCACAATTGTTAATTTGTAAGGTTGTCGAAGTAACCGTTTTGCAAGTGGTACTGAGGTAAACCAGTTGTCCATGGTAACGTTTCTGTTCTTGCCGTGTATACTGCGAGTAAGTTCCTTTACGAAATACTCTCATAAAGGTAAACCTCCTGTGTTCTTCTTCCTTGTTTGTTCGGAATATACATGCGGAATTTGCACCTCCCTCGAAATGCCAGCAGCTACTCATCTATGATAACATTTGTTCCAGGAACAAAATATTGACAGCACTGAACCATAAACAATTCCCATATATCCCTTATGGGCGTAAATGGATCGTCTTTTTGCCGTTGTAAGCGGAATGTTTTATCGTCGAGACATCGCAGAAGGAAATCGCACATCTCTTTACTCATACACGATACATATGTTGTACCAGAATATTCTGTATTGAACAGTTCATCAAGTGTCAGATGATTGTCTTTCAGAGCTGCAGTTAACACCAGGATACCCAATAGAGCTCTGATCTCCTCTTTCCCAGTCATGTTCCCTAGAAGTTATTTGCGAATTGGTCTATTTTTTATCGCAATCTCTGTGTTTGTCCATTTTACAACCTCATCTATTATCTTATCAGTCATGAACCGATCAAATAATGATACTGCATCGACAATATCCTTTAGTGCGTGAGTTGGTCCCCTGGCAATACGTACAATATTTATTGCTGCTGTTCTGTTGGAAGAACGCCCTTTGTTAGTTGCCCAAACATGGCGAGACCGACTGCGGACCGTGCTTGTTGCAGACTGCGGAACTCAATTCTGCAGGTGGATGAGGTGTTTGTGGTTCCAGCACATCATCCATCAAAGCAGGAAAAATCTACTCTTTAACAACTTCATCGTCGGAAGAACCGGAAGACTTTTCTGTCTGATTATCACTTTCAACAGCATCCACTTCCAGGTTAACTTCAGTTTCGCTATCAGATAATTCCTCCACAGCACTGAAATCTTCCTTTTCTAATAACAAACGCATTATATGTTCATGTTCACTGTTGTCTTGAAGTCATGATAAAAACTGCAAGTAATCAAAAAAAAGTAGTTGCGAAAGTATACACAAACCCTATCCATTCGTCGAAACTACGAGCACTATCGTAATATCTCGAAAAATATTGTACTTACCCCCTGGACCCAAACGCCTCCTGGAAGAGCTCGGCGAACACTGAATTGATGTGCAACGTTGCTATGATCGCCGCACGCGCCGAAAAGAGACAGCGAATTTTTTGTCGCGTACTCGTCAAATCGACGAAGGTTAGGTGTCTAGGGTTAAGACCCAGCAAACGCACACTAATAAGAAAATAACAATAATCTCGGAGATGCTTGACTCTTATAAATTGTACTGGATATCTAAAGGAAAATATAAAAATTGTAAATGAACAAATGAAACGCATAGAAAGAATTGTAAAATATATAATTACTAAAGACAATAACAGCATATACTCTACATATGTTTTAAGTATGTTTAACATGTTTGTCAATCATTTTAGAACTATATACTTAATTTTAAGCGAAATAGAAACGGCATTTGCATTTACTAAACTTCACGTTCTACATCAAGCCATTGTTAATTCCACTGAATTATTAGTAATATTAGAATCTATATCTCAAACAAATAGTTTATTGTATCCTATTACTGAAAACAATTTACTTAATTTAGAAAGATCTTTGTCTGTTAAGGCCTATGTAAAAGAAAACCAAATAACGTTCATTATAGAAATCCCTCTGACTGATAATATTACATACACTTATTTTAAAATGTATGCTTTACCTATGTTTGATCACACCTATAATAGAACAACTGTTATTTTTCCCAAATATCCTTACCTCATGGTGAAAGATCACACGTATTTAACAGGAACACAGTTAGCTTTAACATCCGCAGTAGTCGAGGAATGTGTCGCAGATGTTAGCGCCCACCTCACATAGACAGGCGTTTCCATTTAAAAGTAGTACATAATAATTTATATAGTGATATATACAAAGGACATAGCAAAATATTATAAGTAATTTAGCATGTGTGTGTGTATTTGTGTGTGTGTTCGTGTGTGCGGTTGTGAGTGTGTGTGTGTGTGTGTATTTGTGCGTATAAATGTGTGTGTGTGTGTACGTGTGTGCGTGTTTGCGTGTGTTCGTGTGTGCCTATGTGCTTGTGTGCCTGTGTATGTGTTTGTGTGAGTGTGAGAGTGTGCATGTGTGCGTGCGAGTGTGTTTGTGTGTGCGTGCGTGCGTGCGTGCGTGTGTGTTGGGGTGTGTGTGTGTGTGTGTGTGTGTGTGTGTGCGTGCGTGCGTGCGTGTGTGTTGGGGTGTGTGTGTGTGTGTGTGTGTGTGTGTGTGTTTGTGTGTGTGGGCGTGGTTGTGGGTTGGGTGTGGGTGCGGGTGTGTCTGTGTGTGTGTGTGTGTGTGTTTTGTGTACTTGCGTGTGAGTGTGTACTTGCGTGTGCGCGTGCGTTAGCGTGTATGTTTATGTGTGTGTTGTATCTCGACAAAATCAAGGCTTAGTAGCCACTCATTGACCAGGTCTTTAAATATATTTAAAGGCAAAGGGTAAATGTTGAATTTTTTATTTATTTTATTGTAGAGTACCGTGACAATAAAGTCATAATGTTGTTTTACCAATATAAGCCCACACCTCACCATAGAGCATACTTTGTCTTTTCTTCTTATATTCTGTAAAATTTTAGGATCATATGCTAGTGTCTGGGTGTTTGTGAAGATTCGTATTTAATGTTAATAATTTACGAACAGAAAGAACTTCCCAATATTTAAATATAAATTTAATTGAATTCCTAATTAGCTTGGAAGCCATTACTTTCAATACAGCCCTTTGTGCCCTTTTGAGTTGTCTAATTTTAGTGTTTCCGGCAGCACCCCAAATTGTAATGCAGTAACTGATAATGGATTGAGCTAAGGCAAAATTTTTAAAATTTCTAAATTCTATCAAAGCTTCCTTCCTATGGGTTTCCTGAGAAATTGTGCAATCCGATCACCAGTTTGCTGGCTGATTGGAGCATTTAGGTCGTAGTAGACGGTGCATGCTCCGATTACAAGCCCATTAACGCTGGTGTTCCACAAGCGTGCGTGCTTGCACCAATACTGTTTCTTCTGCATATCAATGAATTGTTGCAAAACGGTAACATTCATTGCTATGCGGACAACAGCACTGGTGATTCTTTATACACCGACCGTGCCAATATTTCTCGGGAAAACGTTGCTGAGTACCGGAACAAACTTGTGTCTGAAGTCGACACGTCGATCTCAGACTGGGGGCGACTAAATCTAGTCCATTATAATCCTCAGAACACACAAGATTGCGCGTTAACCGCTAAAAAGAACCTCTTTGTTGCATCTTCTCAGTTTCACGGCACTCGCCTTGTTGCCTCAGGCAGCATCGAAATCCACGGCGTCGACATGTCGAGTGACGTGGAAATGGAATACTGTTCCTATCTCTGGGCTGGGGTTCCCCAGTGCCAGCTCCTTCCACTTGACCGTATCCAGCGCAGAGCGGCTAAAATCGTATACGACCGAGGCATTTCCGATCGACTCGATTCACTGGCGCTGCGAAAAGATGTTGCATCCCTTTGCATTTTCTTTCACATCTACCACGGGGAGTGCTCGGATTAATTCCAGCCGCCAAGTTTCATGAAGGCACATCACGGAAAAATTTTCGATACCATCCACACCTTCTGAATGCTTGGCGAGCCATCACAGTACGTTTCACTAGGAGTTTTCTTCCTCGTGCGACCTCTCTATGGAATAGCTTACGACCGGTGATTTTTCAGGACCGATACGACTTAAAAAACTTCAAGAAAAGAGCTTACTTTTTTCCAAAAGGCCGACAACGCACCTGTAATACCCCTAGTGTTGCAGTTGTTTATGGGCGGCGGTAATCACTTACCATCAGGTGAGCCGTATGCTCGTTTGCTTCCTCTCATATAAAGAAATGGCTTTTCTTAGTGTTGTTTTTTATTTTACCGGTTATTTATATTATTATGTTAAAATAAAAATTTTATATAGTAATTGAAACGCGAAATTAATTACAAATTCACGAACTTTATTTACTTTACTCTTACATTTGCTTAACTTATCCTGGGCGAGAGAGAGAGAGTTGCCTACACCATTTTTGTAATATTCCCCATTATGTGTTGAGACACTCTTCCCTACATTTCGACATCACCATCGGCCACAACACCCTCGAAAACCATGAAAAAGAGACCCATTATGAAAAAATTGACACCTATTGCAGCCGCTACTTTGGATTTACATTTCGACAACGCTACCGGCTTCAACACCCTCGAATACCACGAAAATGACAAACATGATGAAAAAGTTGATACCTATTGCAGTCGCCATCTTGGATTTACATTTCGATAGCACTATCGGCTTCAACACCCTCAACAACCATGAAAATGACACTCATGATGAAAAATTGATACCTATTGCATTCGCCATCTTGGATTTCTATTTCGACAGCACTATCTGCTTCAACAACCTCGAAAACCATGAAAATGACACCCATGATGAAAAAATTGATTCCTATTGCAGCCGCCATCTTGTATTTACATTTTCACAAACCTATCGGCTTCAACACCCTCGTTTACCATGAAAATGACACTGGCAATGATGAAAAAATTGATACCTATTGCAGCCGCTATATTGGGTTTACATTTCAACAGCACTATCGGCTTCAACACCCTCGAAAACCATGAAAAAGACAGCCATGACGAAAAAATTGATACCTATTGCAGCCGCCGATTTCCTTATTCGTAATAACTACTTAGAAAAAAAAATGAAAGAATACATTTAGTCCAGCTTACTAACCATCAAATAACTGCAATATTTTTTCAAACACGAATAAGCTGCACTTAAACAGTTCTAATTATAACTGATAGATGAGAGAATTGCGTGAAACAGAAAAAAATAATTTGATTATAAACGATGAGAAACTTGATGGATTATTGCTTGAGATAAATTTATTTCTTAATTTATCTTGGTACCTGACAAGGCAAATTATAAAAGAAAAAATATGAGTGTCTAAGCTTTTACAGTATTATTAACTTTTTTATTGTATGCCGTAAGCGGGAATGAACGACGGTATATAGTGAAACCTAAATAGGTTTATGTAAGTACCGTATTGTACCTAATTAAAATAAATTCTATATGTGTGTAATTTTAATTTTAAAAATCATAATATATTTCTATTACGAAATAAACATTATTATATATTTCAACAGAACCCAAGGGGCCAGCAGCTGGCCGACTTCATGGAGAAAGAGCGACTTACTTACTTTATGATGAACTCTTTCTTCTAGAAGCGGACACACTGGAAGTGGACCTGGTCGAGCCCCGACGGTTCCACAAGAAATGAGATTGACTTCATTATGACGACCAGATGAGAACTGTTCAGTAATGTCTCCGTGATCGCGAGGGTGAAAATTGGTAGCGATCACAGAATGGTTAGAGACACCCTGAATCTAAACGTTAAGTTGGAGAGGTCTCGTCTAATCAGGTCAACGCTCCGTCCCTCTTGTGCTCTGTTCCAAAGTCCCGAAACGTTTCATCTTGAGTTACAAAACCGATTTGAGTGCCTAGAAGACTGCAATGAAGTGGACGATATGAATGACAAGCTCGTGGAAACTGTCCATGCGGTCGGAGCTAAGTTCTGCAAGACCCACCGCAAAAGAACACAAAACTCTCCGATCACACTCTCAATCTCATGGCAGTTAGACGGGAGATGAAGCTACATTATTCAACAGATTTGACAGCATACAGGCAACTGAACAGACAGATCTCACAAATGCATGCGGCGGGACTTACGCAACTTCAATACAGCTTGTATTGAAGAAGCGATCGAGCAGAACCAAGGCTCCAAAGTCTTTGCCAGAGATCTGTCTGCCAGAAAGAGCCAAATGTCGTAGCTGAAGACCGAGTGTAGCAGCATCGTTTCCAGGGCACCCGAGATTTTGAGTTAGATTGAGAGGTTCTATGGGCAGCTTTAAACGTCATCGTTGGAACCACACGCAAGTGTGAGTAACGATCGAAGAGCGAGTCTTATCTGACACTATTCCGAAGATATCACGGACGTCAGTCTGAGCGAGATTAGAATAGCTCTCCAGCACTTTAAAAACGGCAAGGCCCCAGGCGTGAATGGAATTACACCGGAGCTTCTGAAAACTGGTGGAAGTCCGGTACTTGAAGTCTTTCAGAAGCTCTTTAATTCCGTCCTCCGTGGTGGCATTACACCGGAGGCGTGGAGCAGAAGTGCGGTAGTCTTGTTCTTCAAGAAAGGTGACAACGCTCTCTTGAAGAACTACAGACCGTTTTCCCTTCTGAGCCGCGTCTACGTGCTGTTTTCGAGAGTCATTACGAATCGTCTCGCGCGCAGACTTGACGTCTTCTAGCCTCCCGAACAAGCCGGTTTCCGAAAGGGCTTTAGCACCATAGACCACATATATACCTTTCGTCTAATTGTACAGAAGTCCAAAGAGTACAATTTACCACTATGTCTGGCGTATGTGGACTATGAGAAAGCCTTTGATTCCGTCGAAATTTGGGCGGTGCTGCAGTCCTTTCAGCGGTGTCAAGTTGACTGTCGGTATATCGAAGTGCTCAAGTGTTTGTACAGTAGAGCTACGATGGCTATCCGAGTTCAGAACCAGAGTACGAAACCTATCCAATTGCAGAGAGGTGTAAGACAGGGTGACGTTATATCCCCGAAACTCTTCACCGCTGCATTGGAAGAAGTTTTCAAGCTTCTGGACTGGAAAGGATACTTACTCTAATAAGTAACTTGCTAACTACTATGTTTCAAAAGGCAAACTTATAATTTTACATCAATAAAAATCGGAAGCGCGTACATTCAGATGTATATTTAATTTAGATCTTACACACAGCATGAGATATAAATCACTGTAAATTATGAGCGACTAATAATTCCACAATATAATATTTTATACCAGAGAACAAATTAAAATAAGGACAGTTTGTAAGGATCGTGACACTTGGCGATCTGTGCTCTCTGGCTACCCCGTCAGGGATTGTGCGTGAAGATAAGTAAGTAAGTAAATTAAAATAAGGTTTTGCCCCTAATAATTCAATGCGGATTTTAGCTTTAAAAGAGAATTTTTTTTTGTCCCGATACTTACACCGTATCTATTGACTCAGCCGAGATAGTATAAAAGTGGGGCGAATTTCGTCGTTTCTGCGCCCTCTTTTCCCAAAAGAGGGTCGCTTTAGATATGGCATGTGAAGCTTTCAACAGCTGGTTGCCAGTCCCCAAAGGCAGTTTTTAGAGGGTATCACTTAGGTTCCCCTTGTAGGTCGTGAGTCCCTCATAACCACGATGGACCGGCCATCGTGGTATGCGTAATGCATTTTCTGCCTCCCTTCGGGGTAGCCCATTTCCAATTGCTTCGGGCGCAAAAAAAAAAAAAAAAGTCGTTCGACACAGTCGGCGGCTAGAGCTACCTCAAGAGAAACATCGAATATAGAAGAAAGAAAATATTTTAGCGGTTTTATTCCCCACCAACCCAGCACACAATGGTGCCTGTAGGGCACAATATATTACTCAAACTAAGTTTAAATACATCTCCTATTAACATTAAAATTGATTACCAAAAGAGTCGGCAGGAAATTTTATAGTCATTGCTTTACAAATATAAAATACATTTAGGTTCCCCTGTCTGTAAAAAAAAAATCATGACTAAGGCTAATGAACTCAACTATTTCCCAGTATCAGTATAAACATAAATATTAACCAGAAAAATAAAAACAAACATGTTACCATATAATATAACCGTTTGGATGTTTGTGGATATTATATGCATTTATGTAAACATTTGCAATTTAGAGTGGCAAACTCAAGCTCTATTATTTAAAGATGATTCAGTTTAAACTTTGCTAATACGTTGACAATCTAAGTTTCCTTATTCTTGGTTAGACTTGAAATATCGACTCTATATTCAAAGCAGTGCCTCATGCGTACGGAATGAAATTCAAAGAACCTGCAAAGTTTGACTAGTTTGAGTTTTGCTTAAAATTATCCATTCTGGTTTTAAACATACTTAATAAGTTTATTGTTACCAGTAAAGATTCAAATTATCGCGAACTAAATTCAATTAAGATAAACGTGTCGTAGCGATTGAAGAATATCCGCTACCTTATATCGTCTAATGGAACAAGACCAACAAGAGAAAAACTCAATTTATTGGCCCAACCTGGGATTCAAACCCGGGACATTGCGTTAAGCATTGAGGTAAGTTTTACCCTCACTTTATTATTTTCTACCTTCATAATATCGTCATCATCATTATAATTATCATTACAGCCCTCCATAAGATCACTGCTGAAACTAGACCTCAGCCAAGGAATTCCACAATGCACGGTCCTGAGATACCCGCATCTGCACTTCGATTACCGGTATGAGGTTGCCATAAGAGTAACTTTCTTCCCCATCGGTTGTCAGTTCTTGGAGTTTATGGTTGACCCATGGCCCCTCTTCATACGGCCAACAGTGAAGGACCACATTTTAGATCCATAAGTCACCACTGCCAACACGTATTGGTTGAATAATCTTATTTTCAAGTTTTCAGGTTTACATGAAGAGAAGATTCATAAGATAAAAGAAATATATTACTATATCTAGAGCAATATTTGGTGAATAAGCTGGTCGCTCGATATTTGTTGAGTTTTTGGTCAAAAATTCATTCACAATGATGGCTTTGTGCGAAGGCGCATCATCGTGGTGCAAAATCCAAGAATTTTCTTTCTAGAAATCTGACCTTTTTCGTCAAGGTAATAATAATTTTTATTTACCGTTTGACCTCTCATCAACAATTTAGAGTGCACAACACCGCGATAGTAAAAAAATACAAACTTTGACTTTTAATCGACTTTGGCATGGTTTTTTCGGTTTCGGCGCAGTTCAGTTGAAAGGCGCCATTCCGAAGCTTGTTGACTAGTTTGCATGTCAAACTCGTAAACCCACGTCTCGTCACCAGTAGCAATACATTTAATGAATATTGGATCGGATTTGACTCGTTCTAGCATGTCCTAAGCGACTTACTCAAAAATTCAGGTCTTTTGAGACTAGCCGAGCAGCAACATGTTTCATACCCAAGTGGTTATTTAATATAGTACAGATCGACTTGTCAGACACATAAAGTTCGGTACCAATCTCTTTCAAACTTGATTGAGGATTTTGAGCCACTATTTCCTTCACTTTTGCGATGTTAACTTCAGTTGAAGACGTTGACGGCCTACCAGAGCGACGCAAGTTTTACATCATCACGTCTCGATTGCTTTTGAATGCTTTGTACCATTCATAAGTACATATCTTTGATAAAGTTGATTTACTGTAAGGCTTCTGTAACATTTTCAATGACTGCGAATACGAAATTCCATTGATGATGCAAAATTTAAGACAAACTTTGTTTTTGTCCATTGTGAAATTCGCAATACAATTTAGATATAGTATGTTTAAAAACAACACTATATTTAATCTAAATAACAGATAAAACTCTATTTCCGCGCCAAATGCAAATAGTAGTGTTAATCTAACAACAACAAAAATAAATTAATGAACCATAAACAAATCATCCATTCCCGATACTTTTTGACTGAATGTATATTGAAAACGATTTCAACATAAGCAATCGATAATACGAATTACAACCAAATCGACGTAAGCCACTACAACTAAATATCGATAAAATGTATAAAACATAAGGCAACAGAGAAAAGTTGAAACAGGAGATGTTCATCAGCATCTCCCTAATAACAATTCAATATACTATGACAAACTGCCAAAGTTACCAACGCGCCAGCCAAGCGTGCCAACTATAGCAAAATCCTCCCTACTAAGTATATGTACGCCTGTAATTGATGGCTTTTATTTTTATTAAAAGTTTAACTTTTTAACCCCTTTGATTCTACTATTTTATTAGAGGTGAATGGCTTGAAATGTATTGCCCAATCGAAGCTACAATCCCCACGGATTTGATTTTGGAAAATGTGTATTTTCCTTTTGGATCATGTGGCAAGCACGAATGGGGCACGAATAATAACGTTGTGTTTACTCGTCGAATGATCTCGGAATCCCCTTTTTACAGGTAGAGAGACACTCTATTCAACGCATTATTAATAAAGTTACAACGCGTCTACATTTTGATTATTAATCGATGATAGATGACTTTTATTATCACCTTCACTTCTAAAAAGATAAACTTTAAAACAATTAAAAGATGACTTCAAAAACCAAATAAAATTTATTTCACATAATTGCTTCTGAAGTCAGTGCTAAGAGTGGTTAATGCTTATCATTTTTAGCTATTGAATTTGGTTTTATTTTTTTACCCTATTGAGTGAAATATTTATTGTCATATTGGAATATTTCTTGTCATAATCCACAAGTTCGAGACAACGACTGGAATTCAGTTCATTGTACGCCAACGAGCGAAACAGTTGTGCGCACTACCTGATTCCAATTTAATCATTTCCTCAATTTTTCTAAATAAAAAACAACCGTATACTCGACGCTCGCAAAGTTGAACTTTCTATAACGTATACAATAGTAGTGAACGTGCATATTGATTGAAATTACGTTTTGTTGTTAGTGATTCTCAAACTGCGTGAATTGCTTACTATGCCGACCTGCAGTAAATGCAAAGAACAAGTTGCAGATGGAGCGGACTGCAGTCTTTGTAAGAGTTGTCTTCACTTCCATTGCGCAGGTATCAGTGAACCGGGATACCGTAAATTGGGTGATCGAAAAATGACCTGGCGGTGTCCAAAGTGTAAACAAGGACAAGGACAAGGTAAATCTCCCTCGCAGCCTTCAACTACTAAGCCTTCAGGCCCAACCGATCTAGAACACCAAGAGATAACTCCAACACAATTGATGAAGGAAATCAAGGATATTGCAAATAAACTAAATTCTCTTGATTCTATTGTTGAGGACATTAAGTACCTGAAGGATAATCTCACGCAGCTCCAAAAATCTAACGTCCAAACGAACAACGTCATCCAGGAACTCTCCAAAAAAATTGTGCACCTTGAATCACGTGTTAAAGAAGTCGAATGTGATAAGGAGAAAGTTGTTTGCCTATCCTAGAAGGTTGAAAAACTTGAGATTCAAATACAGTTTAAAGACCAGTGGGCTCGATTAAATAATGCGGAAATAAAAGGAGTGCCCATGAAAAAAGGCGAAAACCTTTTGGATATTGTTATTTCCATTGGCTCTAAAGTTGATTTCACACTCTCTAAGAGCCAAATTAACTACGTCACTAGGGTGCCTAATCGAGATCCAAACAGCGCTAAGCCTATAATTGTATGTTTCAACAATCGTTTTGTAAAGGAGGACTTCGTCACTGCTGCCAGAAAATATTCGTCCATGTCTCCACTCACCACCATTGCTATAGGTCTACAAGGCAACAACCGTATCTTTGTGAACGATCACCTAACTGCCTACAACAAAACTTTACTTAATAAGACTAAGACTGTTGCTCAAGAAAAAAATTTCCAGTTCCTATGGGTGAAGAACTCGAAAATCCTTTCACGAAAAAATACCACATCTCCCATCATATCGATAAAGACATAAAGAGACCTTCAAAAAATGATATAAGTTCATGTCATGTATTTGAAAAAGTCGCAACAAAATATATTAAAACTATTAAATGTTTTGAAACCACTGGTTGGGTACGTATGATTCAATTTTTCTATTGTCCGCATGAGCTCAAACTCAAGGCAGGTAAATTAGCCCTATGCTTAACAATTTTTACCCGAACGAGCAATACTATAGAGTTGATAACTCGTTACATAGTTTACTACTTGCTTGTAATGTACAAACAGAGAATATTCTTTCTATTGAAAATTTTGCTATACCCTATTTTGGATCACACAAATAACTTAAATGTAATTTTACGGTTAACACTATTTAATCGCTTATTTAAAAATCTATATTATGTCAGAATAGTTACATTTCTTTTCCGAAGGGGTACACTGCGCCCTATAAATTGGTTTATATTAATATTAATTTTATATTTTTTAAATTATACCTATCTATATACACTGCTGACACATTCCTTATATACCCTACAGAAATTAACTAAAGATATAATATGCTGTTGTCGAATAATTACATATTTTATTACAAGTATACTTATGACTAGTTTATGTTTCAACGTACCGCCTCGACATTTTACACACTTTACTATAGTTAAATATTTAGGAAAATATTGTTTTTGTTATTGTAAATAATATCTTTAAACGTGTACTATCAGAATGTAAGAGGCCTTCGGTCGAAAACTGATAATTTTTGTAGAAATATACTATTAAATAATTATGATATTATATGCTTGACTGAAACTTGGCTAATAGATAGCATATATAGTTCTGAGCTGTTTGATGACAGGTACATTGTTTGGAGGCGGGATCGTAATTATTTACGAACAGGACAAAAATTGGGCGGTGGAGTCTTAATAGCGATCAAACGTGAGTTAACTTCTGTTGAGGTAACTGAATGGCAATCCTCTGCTGAGGACATTTGGGTGAGCATAAGTATTAACCGATGTCGTATACACGTATGTACTGTCTACTTATGTAAAGAAAATAGAGGTAACTCATTTGACTTGCAACTACGTAATTTTTGTGACAAACTTATGGACATTATGTTATCTCATCCCAATGACAAATTTTTTATTGCTGGCGATTTTAATGTGCCTGCTATTAAATGGGAAACAAGCCCGGATAATTCGGAGATGACGGCGACTAGCTATGTGAGTGATCTTTATGACTTATTTATTAACACCCTGAATTATTTAGGATTACGGCAGTACAATTGTGTATATAATATAAATAATGTGATTTTAGATCTTGTGTTGAGCAATTCTGACACCTGTGTAATAGCTTGCGACCCGCTTATTCCGGAAGATGTTCATCACAAAGCTTTATCTATTCTTATAAAATCTGTTAAGGTCAATGAACTACCAGTTTTAAATCAAACCAAATACATTTATTCTAAGGGTAGGTTTGACAAGATACGAGCTGAATTAAATGTCTTTGATTGGTACTCTCAACTTAATGTAGACAGTTTGGATAATGCGACAAAATTATTTTATAATAAAATATATGAGTTAAGAAATTTATACATACCGACTAAAACTGTTAAATGCTCTCGTTACCCGCCTTGGTGTAGTCAGCCTTTGATAAAGATACTACGAAATAAAAACAAATACCATCGTAAGTACAAGACCTATGGCAATCTAGGTGATTATGAATCTTTTTCATTTCTACGTGCAAGAGCTAAGGATGTTGGAAGAGAGTGTTACCGTAATTTTATCTCACAAACGGAAAAACACATTGCTAGCAATCCAAAGTCGTTTTGGAGATATGTTAAATCCTACAAGAATAATTAGTCATTTCCTAGCAATATGTCACTGCAAAATGAAACAGCTGTGAATGGACAACAAATAAGTGACTTATAATAAAAGCAAGCAAAATACTTTCATTTCACATTTTCCTCTCCGTACGGTAATTTTCATGCTGGTCATATGACTATTAAAGAGTTAAACATTCCGAACTTAGTTAGTTTGAATACCATATGTATTAATAAAACCGAAATCAATAAATTACTTGAGTCATTGGATCTCAACAAATCGGGTGGGCCGGATCTTATACCACCTATTTTTATAGTTAATTGTTGCAAAGAGCTTTCGGAGCCTCTGTTCATTCTCTTTAAGCGATCGATAGCTGAAGGTGTTGTTCCCAAAATTTGGAAGCAGGCATACATCACACCTGTTCATAAAAAAGGGAACACCACAAAAAATAGAAAATTACCGGCCTATATCAAAACTATGTTTATTTAATAAAGTATTTGAAAAGGTAGTATATCAACAAGTGTACAATTCTATTTCCCCTATACTTAGCGATTCCCAACATGGATTTCTTATAAAAAGATCAACTGTTACTAATCTGATCCTTACAAATAATTACATTTCAAAAGGTATAGACATTGGACTCCAAGTTGACTGTGTTTATACTGACTACAGTAAATGTTTCGATCGAATAGATCATCAAATCCTTTTAAAAAAATTGGCAATGTCAGGTATACATGGAGATCTTCTGCGATGGTTCTCCTCTTATATTGAAAATAGGTCACAAGCAGTAGTGCTTAATGGGTTTATGTCCACTTGGCTACCGGTTCCTTCAGGCGTACCTCAAGGCTCTCTGTTGGGCCCCCTACTATTTATTATCTTTGTGAACGATATAGAGAAGTGTTTCTTGTACTCCAAAGTACTCTTATATGCTGATGATATGAAAATACTTAAATTCATCTCTAGCACAGATGATACTATATTATTGCAATCAGACTTGGAAAGATTTGAAACATACTGCAATATAAATAAACTAGATTTAAATGTATCTAAATATTTTTTTGTGTCCTTTACAAGGAAAAGCGATACAATCAATGGCGGCTATCAATTGAAGGGTACCTCTTTGGCTAGGGTATATGAAGCTTGTGATCTTGGAATAATTCAAGATTCTAAACTTATCTACGACAAGCATATATCTAGCATTATAACTAGGGCATATAAAGCCATGGGATTTGTCATCCGCTGTTCTTGTGCCTTCAACAGCCTAAAGACGATAAAAATTCTCTACTGGTCATTTGTACGTCTTATTCTTGAATATGCATCACAGGTCTGGAACCCACAATATGAGGTTTATAAGTCTCGTCTTGAGGGTATCCAGAAAAGGTTTCTAAAGTATCTTGATTATAGAGCGCATACAGATTCTCAGAACTATGAAGAGAGGTGCAAACGATATCACTTTCTTCCTTTATCTGTTCGGCGTAATATTAATGACGTATGTTTTTATCTAAAAATTTGCAATGGTTCAATTTACTCCCCGGAATTATTATCTGATGTTACTTTAAATGTTCCATTAGCAAATAAGAGGAAACGCAAACTTCTTTACATAAACAGAGCTCATACGAACTATAGACGTAATTCTTTCATGATTAGAACTGCTAAATTTATAAACTCGCTTAATTTTGATATTAATCCATTTTATACTACCCCGAGTGTGGCCAAGAGTACCTAAACCAGTGAATATTTTGCTTAAATTTTTATATTAAGTCTTAAAATATTCATAATACACATAGTTTTTTAACTTTAAGGTACCTATTGTTAACTAGTTAATATATCTTTGAATTGTCTTTTGTTTATACTTTTTATTTTTAATTCTAAAAGTGAAAACTTGTAAATGGCTTAGTAGTATATTATTATATCTTTTATTTAATTATAAGAAATTGCTGTAAGTTTTCCGAATAAAATAAAATAAAATAAAAATAAAATAAAAATAGTAATGTCAAATATTTCGTTTTCTATTTTTCCACTTTTAAGGGTGATTTTTTCTGAAGTTTTTATGGGACCACTCATTAAGTACAGCCAATTTAATAAAAAATGAATCATTAAAATCGGTTCACTATTGACGAAGATATAAACTTTTTAATAGAAGATTAATTAAAATCAGTTTATTAACTAAGTTATTCCCAAACATACAATTAAAATAATGTAAATAGATGAATTGAGAATCCCCTTTATTATCTAAATGGATTAAAAAATAATAAGGAATTTGTAGTTAATATAACGTGAAACAAGTCGACATAAAACATTTCGCTTTTAAGTACATTAATTTTGTTCTAGCTCTTGCTGTTTAAAATAAATGCGATTCGCCGTTTATTTTCTGTCTGAGCAATAGAAAAATTACAGCATTTTTCAAGAGAGATGAAAGGAAGCGAGGTTATATTCATGTTATTACGACTAATGGATGGTAACTGAAACGTGTTTATAGTTAAAAGAAGATTAATATGGAGAAAGTGCTTTATAATTCTATTTTATTTATGATTTGGATCGCGCTAAATGGGTACTTATAACACAATCATTAGTTAATTTATCAAATCTTTACAGAACTTAATACTTACTAGCAAATATTCAAAAAATTACTTTATAGTAAATGGTCACTGTAGTCACGGATACCTGCGGACAAATCAAACAAAAAGGTTACAGTTTCGTTGACAGCTTACAGCCTGTAAATATAATAGCTCTGTATGTCGTTCATGCCGGAACACGGCATTGCTGGCACTACTCTTTGGTGCAAAAATAGGTAGACGGTTTTAGCTACCCAGAAAGACTTCAAGACCAACTGAATGTTTTACGTAATAGCTTAGTAAAAAAAATATAGTATGGGTCTCTAAGATGGGTTAAATTTCTTACACTGTATACTTTTTACCCGGACTCAATTTGGAAATTATTTTTCTTTTAGAGCCTAGAGACTTCTGATATGATCCAATTAATTTTATGAAATGTAATGGCGAGGATGAATGATGAAGTTAAAACACAATTTAAAAAAAATTAAATGTAAATTAATTTATATTTAAATGCAATTTTTTTATTTAAGAAACGTTACCCCCACACTAGGATTTTCTCCTGTGTCGTGGAGGCAGTTTACAAACATAAATTGCACAAGCACAAACATCCAGACCCGGAATAATTATTTGTAGGCCATACAAATACATGTTCCGTGCGGGATTCGACCCCGCGGCCCCCAGCGTAACAACTGATAGCTAAGCCACTGCACTGCACTGGATCTTTACACTAGTAATTACGAAACAATCAATCGAAAAGGGGTTATAGATTATTTTCTTGGTTTACCACATCCTTGGTTTACCATACAGGTATAAGTATATTATCCAATATATTTAAATATATTTATGTTTCTCGAGTGGCAACCTCGTACCGGTAATCAAAGTCTAGGACCGCTCCTCGTCAGATGGAGTGATGACCTGGTAAGATATGCGGGAAGTCGATGGATGATGTTGGATTTGTGGCGTGCCTTGGAGGCCTAGCCCTTCAGTGGTGGACTTGTGAAGTTCTGTAATGACGATGATTTATATGAGATGATAAGATGGTGTAGTAGCTATTTGTCGATTAGTGAACTAAAAATCAGTACAAACCGTCTAGACACAAATTTAAATCGACCATGAATGCCTTAGATTATTAATAGGTCATCACGCGCTCTGACTAGATACCGCGCTACCTGAAAATAACTATTACCCGATTAACGGGAAAATTTATTTTATGCTATGGCTTAGTAGTTAAGTTCATAGTTATGAATATATAGCAGAAATACTTAAAAATGAATAATTTATTAATAGCGAATGTATATATTTGTGTATATTATGTATAGGTTTTTCTCCTGAATAAGTGGTATAAAAATGATAAGGCCTCATTTTTATCAGTTTAATTTTTATATTTAAATGTCTGACTAATATTCACAAATTAATTCAAAAAATAGTTATATATTATATGGTGTAACCACAATAGTGCTTTCTAATTCTATTCTACGCATCAATATGAACAACTTTTACCATAGATCTATCTTCGATATCGCAAGAAAAATCAGGTCTTCCATACATTTTGGACAAAAGTACGAAATTCTGTATGGATTAACCGATTTTGAGATTTTTTTTAAAGGATCAGGGTGACAAACGAGCACACAGTCCATCTGATGGTAAGTGGTTGCTGTGGCTCATAGACGTCTATATATATCTTCGGTTAAGAATCAAAATGCAAATGCGTTGCAACCCCTGAGGACTACGATGGAATGCCTCGTTTCCAGTAAAAAGGGTCTCCGGTTCTCTACACTCACCATACGAAACACAGCAGCGTTAAGCTGCTATTTAACACTGGTATTCTGTGAGAGCGTGGTCCTTCCTCGGTCGAGCCGACCCATTCGTGCTACAACTATATCAGTAATATAGCTGCAGTATGGCTCCACCACTTATAAATTGAAAATTTCTAAGATGATCCCATAATAACAATTATTTACGTTAACGGGCAGAATCATTCTCTTAGTATATAAGGTCGCGGAAAAAGTTGCTTCGTATTTTATATACAAATTCAAGACATTTTTGTCTTAAAGTTTTATTACATTTAATTATACTCGTAATATATATGGGTCCATTTTGTTTGATAACTTATTGCGATCTTGTAGGTAGTGACATAATCGCGTTGCTGTAGAAATCTTAGGATTTGTTATGAAAACAATGCGACAAGTAGTTTTATTAAATATATTCAATACCAGAGATTTGAAGCAATATGGACTTAGTCATCGCATTTATAATGGAAATAAAAATAATAAATAGTAAAACCTCCAGAAAGTTTTCTTTTAAAGAATACAAGCAACAAAAGAAAATAATGATTAAAATGTTTAAACCAGTTTTAAGTACTTAAGCAAATACTGGATTTTTAGGAATGTTAGTGTGTATTGAAAGTCTTAAACAGATAACTAATCTTGTGGTCTTGCGTTATCACGATGAAAGACCACTCCTTTTCTGATGATCAATGCCGGCCGTTTTTTTTCTCTATTTCTTGCTTGAGTCTCATTATTTGTTGGCAGTAGAGATCAGAATCGATGATTTTACCGGGTGGTAAAAGCTCATGATAAACGATACTCTTCCAATCCCACCATACACACAGCATCATTTTATAGCTTGTTAATCCAGGTTTCGCTGCAGTATGTAAACAAAACACATATCAATACAGAAAAAATCACGTTTCTTCTATGACCTTCATACAAGAACCGTGATTTAGAGGTCCTTTAATATTTTATTTTATTTTTGTTATATGTTGTTATAGCAGCAATACAATTAGCCAATACACATTCTGTGAAAATTTCAAGTATCTACTTTTAGAAACTATTCCCCCTCTGATGTTGGAAATTATTCTCAAAATGATTTAAATAAAATAATGTTACTCGTATTAGAGTTTACTCTGAAGGTTAATTATTAAAAATAATAAAAGTGTGAGAGCGTATATTTAACTTGCTCTCTTGCTTACGCAATTGATCATTATCAGGAATAAGACAGCGTACAGCACTACACATTCAGTATAGAGCAGATACAGTTCGACCAATCGTAAAATGTACCAGACACAATCACACATTGGTGCAACGTGAAGGACATAATAATATCATAACACCAAAGTATGCAAAGCAACAGCTACACTACTCCTCTTGATGTAACACCGGGCAGCCTCTCAGCAACACGATCTTCCTTGCTTACACTAGAAGAACTACTACACGAATCACATCACAATCATCACTTGTCTTATTTGGGCAGAATCTCAATGTAAAAGAAATGTTTTAGCCCAACGGGCATAATAACGATATGTGACTCGTAGAATTACAGACTGACTGATCCCTCTTACGCGACTGCGTGATAATTTATACTGCTAAAACAAGTGGGAAATTATAGTTCTACCTTTAATATTTATTATTTTATTTTATTATTTTACCCTCATTCCAAACACTGCATATTACGATTCATAAAATACAGCCAGCTGACAGACAGACGGAACGATAGTGAATACACGTGTGTATTTCTTCGGTTCCACAGGCCGTTTCTGGTAAATGTCGACTCATCCGTCCAGATAATGTGCTCAATGGAACCAGGCACACGTTGTCGCTGGTATAATAACCAACGGCAGAAAACTCGTCGGCGGACGTGGTCGCCGGGAACTAAAGCTTGCACTTTGTGCAATTTGTATGGGCGCATTCGGTTACGCTTCAACACTTTGTGCACTGCACAGTATGACACACTTGTTCCATCCCGACGTCTTAACAATTTATTTGGCGATACTTCGTGTACCTGGGTTCGGATAACATGTTGCTGTATTCACAATCACTATAAAAGTACGCGTTAAGCATTATTAAAACAAAAAAACGTAACAACAAGAATAATACCAACACGTAATCACAAGTAATAACAATACGATTAAGCTGTCGCTCGCGCACGCGTGTACAAAATCAACACGGAACTGTTTCAAAAACTACAATTAATAACGAACCCCAACAAAACTGAAACCTACTGCTAGGACAGTTATTATACTCTTTGTCTACTGCGTCACAGCGTGAGGCGACACGAGCCGGCCGGGTTACATTCTGCCGTCGTCGGGTTACATAAAGAAGGACGCAACTAACAAAAACGTAAAATGGAAATAAAAAATAAATTGATGAATTTTTCTTTCAGACTCTGTGTCTAAAGTATATTAAAAGGTATCTATATGAAAATTGAAATATATACGTAGAGACATGAAGATTTTAAGGACGAACAAATTTTTTGATAATTTGTTTATTTATTTAAATAAAACGAATTTTCCTTTTCATCTTAGCTTAAAAAATACACCTGGCAACACAAAAACATCGAAGGAAAGACGCATATAACTATTTGCGTCTTTCCAGCGTAATAAATTTAAAAAAAACTGCCATTCATTTAACAATTTTACATATTTTGGAAAGGTCATTTGAAGTAGAAAGGACGCTAATAGTAATTTACTACTTTTTTTTTTAATAAATATTAGAAAAGCATTGGTAGTGAGACACAAAAAATAACAACCCGCAACTCTTGAGTAATGATTTTAAAGGGGATATCATACAAGACTTACTACGATAATAATTAAAAATTAAAAATTTTGTACAACCGACTTTAATATAAATAATTAAGGATAACTCAAAAACTATTGGTCTGACCTCGATCAAATTTATATGGGACCACATGTGAAACACCAGCTCTTAACAATAAGATATAAGCTCTTAATAATAAGATATAGAATAATAAGACAAGACCAATAATAATTGAAATTTAAGTAATCGATGCAAATATTGTTAAAGATGACGTAGCAACTGGTTAAATAAGTCTTTTCTTTTATGTTGAATTTGTATAAGTCTTTTCTACTAAAAAAGTCATCTGTGATCAACAGTTACGTCTAAAATTCTTACGATAATTTCTAAAATATTGATATTTGTGAATATTAAAAAAATTTAGTAGATGCGCCTTCTTATCATGAATCGAATGGTATATTTAACTCATTTATTCATAAATTGTTAGATGCGCCCTTTTTTCTTACGACCGCGTGTTTCGTACCGAGCTAGATACAGGTCGATAGCGGAGGGGGTGTGGGTACAATCGCGTTCTAAAGTACTACATGGTATTGGGCTATTGTTTTATAATATTATAGTAATTAATTGTTTTAATGTAGAATCATAATAGGTGTTTTACTAGCTACTTAGAACTTTGGAAGAGGTGTGAATTAAAAATGGATAATGTTTACATGAGCATTATTTGTTATTTCTATCGTAAAATATAAAGTAGTTTGAAACAAGAAAACTTTAGCTAAGGGTAACACGCCGTGCATTATGACGTCTTGGGTCACATGGAAGCCAGATGTTAATAGTCTGTTGGTGTTACTGGATGCTACTTCATCATCACTTTCATCTTCGCTTGAGCTTCCGTCATCAGGTCGATCACATGGTAATTTTTTCGGTATTCTTCCTCCACACTTTTAACTTTACTGCACAATTTTCCCCATTCACCTTCTCCTATCATATTTACCTTTTCGATCACTAGTTTAGTCATAAAACAATAGATATAAATAATTTTTCTTTCCTTCCTTTTTAAAACATCGTCGCGAGTCGCAAAGTAAGCTGTGTATGCGACTGTATTTTTGGAGCGTACAAAGCGCGGGAACCAATAGCATGCAGGCACACTAATACTGGCGGATTGTTCCCCCGTCGCGCGAATTAAGATAATGAACCCAACTTCAATAAAAAATATATTTATTTATTTTGACAGAGTTACAGTAAGAAGTTTATTACTACAATATTAAATTTTAAATGATTACAATTGTCTATTTATACTTAAGTTATATGCTACAAAACTATTTACTAAGCTTATTTACTGCATACGTTTGACCCAGATGGGATTGCTGATGATGTGCGAACGAATGAGATTTGGCAGGGGTGCTCAGCCTTAACTCCTCCCCCCTCAAGAGAGAAATTATCCGAAGGTGGCTCAAGCGACTTTGGAGAATTTCGACAACATAATTTGAATTTAATTAAAATGCTACATACTATACAGATTACTATAATGAGATATAAACTTATGGTCCATACACTGATTTCACTTGTTACTAAGAGTTTTGTATTTATTTCGTTATCACTGAATTTAGCACTATTTATTAGTTCTTTTATATCACTGAAGTCCACGTTTCTTAAATCTAACTGTTTTGCTTCTTTCTTGATGTCATCCTCTCGTACGGTTGGCATCTCGATTGTGGGAAGCTGAAGTTTGATATTCGCAAAGTACCTCGGAGCGTTGATGAATGTGTCTCCAACCTGTGTTCTGCATTCTTGATTAGGTATCATTATATATGTGCCTTGCACTTGGTATTTTTGTACATGTTCTGGACAGTGTTCAGTTATTATTACGTCCTTAGTGGTATACAGTAGCCAATAGTTCTTGAAGATCCTCTGGATTTTCAAATTCTCCAATCGTATATTATGTTGCTGGCAGCTACTGTGGTTGGTTTTCATCTGCATTATTTGCTCAATACATGTTTCAGCTGGATACTCTGCGAGACTTTCCTCTGGGCATAAGAACTTTTCATCGTCGATTTCTTCCCAGGGACTCACCGCTGATCGGTATTTCAATCTTTTCACCAATAGGAAAGGATATGATGGGATTATGATATGGGTAACATCGAAATTAGATATTGGAATTGGTATTATTTTATAGTATGTGTATATGTCTGGTTCAATTAGTGGGATATCTAATACAAAAACTAAGTTATTCCTATTGACATACGATTTAACTACTATATTTCTTTCTAACTTAATTATATTTTCCTTATTTGCTGGGTAAATCAATTTGGCATATTTTTCTATATTTATTAACATATTTAATAGTTCTGTTGAATTTATGATTGATTGATGTAAAGTATGTAATTTACTAAAAGCAATAGCAGTTTCTATTTCTTGTATTACATCTAAAATTGTTCGAAAATTGTTCGAAATTTGATATAAAGTATTTAATATTGTTACAACATTTTTTTGAGACCTTTCCTTATAAAGTATAGAAACTATTTCCTGATTTTGTAAACGATTGACATTCGAATTTATGTCTTCCGACGCATTAACAAGCTTGTTAAATGCTTGTTGTACCAAAGTGACTCGGTGTTCGACCAAATGTTCTCTATTATTTACCTGACTTATTTGTGAGTCGAAGTGCCTAGCGTCTTCTTCGTCTAAGTTGCCTGAGATAACTTTAACTAAGGAACCTAAAGGACTAAATATGGCTCGTTTACTTATTTTAGATATAGGTAAAATCTGATGTATTTTATTATTTGTTAAATCTATGGATGTTTCTATTTGCTTAATTAACCCCCTAAATTCATCTCCAACTTCACTATTATTACTAATAATCTTACTTACGCAATTATATTGTTCAGTATTAATATCTATTTGTTCAACTACCAACTTTAAATCTAATGTTTTCAAAATGGTCCACGAGTTATTCCTGATCACTGCCATCCCAACTTTCAGAGGAGCTATCCCCGGATTGGTGTTCAGGTTCTGTAGATCTAGGCCGTTGGACAGTTTTGCCAATGCCAGAAGTACTAGCCACGACCTGTGGAGGACGTTTAATATTTTTTATAGCTACTCTAGTTTGTCTCTTATTAAGTTTAACGGGTATTATATTATGATCCGGTTTCCCTATGACTTTGGCTTTTTCAAAACGTGGCTTATCTTTTGCTTTTCTTGTCCTAGTAGTTTTCATAAAAATATCGTCCCCTTCTTTAATTTCTGGGACTTCCTCACCTCCTCTTTTTTCTCTAACCTTAATCTTATCTGTCTGTAATTTCTCGGCTACATATTCATAAAGAACTTTAAGACGTTTTCTATGATCTTGTAAGAGCTTTTGCATCAAATTACGTTCCCTATCTATATCGAAGACGCTACCTGAATCGGTGGTACCGAAAACAATTTCAAATGGTGTAAAGGTTGTTGCGAAATGAATACTATTATTATAAGCCATTATCGCATATGTCATCACAGAGCAGGCATCAAGATCTGTCTTATCGTACTTAGCTAATCTAAATATTTCGTTAATGGTGGAGTGGAATCTTTCAACTATTGCCATGGAACTAGGGTTATTTGGTGTTCCTATGTGGAGCTCTATTTTATAAAGATTTAGAAGTTCTTTTATTAATTCGTAATTAAATTCTGTACCTGAGTCGCTATTTATTTTCTGTGGTAAACCGTACATACTAAAGTATTTAATTAAGGCTCTTACAACTTCAGGGGTACTGCGATTTGGGATGTTTATCGCTTGCCCTAACTTACTGAAAGCATCAACGATTGTCAAATAATATTTACTTTCTATGAATAGTAAATCTATGAAAACTTCTTGGAACGGTGTGCTTTGACTCTGTGTTAATTGAATATGAGGTTTTATAGGTTTCCTTTCATATTTCATCTTTTTGCATTGTTGGCAAGAATTTATTATAGCTGTTATTGTTTCTTTCATATTTTGCCACCAATAATGCCGTTTTAATTTATTAAATGTTTCTTGGATCCCCCTATGACAAGTCTTACCCTCGTGATATTTTATCACTATCTCTCGTTGGTCCTGCTCGGAATCGGTTAAGTTAATAATTCTTTCGGTACATTCAACAAGTTTGCAAGCTCCTTTCTTATATAATTGAATTAATACGTTTGAAAAATTTATCCTAAAAGCTGGGTCTTCGAAATAGATGAAATATTTGTTTTTAAAGTCTACATATTCTTTCAGAAAGTCTTTAACTAATGTTTCATTATTTATTGGCATATGAACTTCTAAAATACGCTGCTTTTTGTTAGACATGTCCTTGACCGAAAATTTATCAGAGAACCACGAATAAACTAGTATTTGACGCGGTTTTGAGTCTATTGCTTCGTTTAAAATCGGAATGCCTTCGTGTTCCCTATTAGATACGGAGTTCGCTGTAACACCATCGTCTGAGATTTCCATCAATTCATGTTGTTTTTCACTTTCCGTATCTGAGATTGACACAACTGGTCCTGTCGAGGCTAATATGTGAAAATTCTCAATTCCAGTAAATTCCGAATTATTATACTGATTTGATTCAATACATTGTTGCGAATTGCAAGGTTGATTCATTACGCTATTGGTATAGTTTATTCTCCTTGAGTTAGCAGTTCGCATTGTTACATCGGTGTTCGAACTCGACGCCACAGGTGGCGATTGATATTGCGTTAAACGCTGAGTATGCGCATGGGCATTGTCCGCGAAATACTGACTACGCTGTATCGGGCCCGGCGCCGGCGGTACTGGTGACCTAGTGGTCGATTGTTGTTGATAATTATTGCGATGGCTATTGTTACGATTGTTATTTTGCCTAAATTGGAATGAATTATTGGACGAGTTAAAAGAGCGGTTATTATTAACGTAGGGTGACAAATTATTCTGATTATTAAATGTATTTGCACTAGATTGCTCCGTATGGGGAACATTTCTAGGTGAATAAGTGTAATTATTGTTAGGACTCGGCCTAAAGTTTGTCCGATTAAACCGTGAATTTTTACTTTCATAAACTGACTGAAAGTTTTGTTCTTCTAAGACAATTTTCAAAGCGTCTTCTAGAGTAGTCACGTTCCGTAATCTCACAAGTCTAACTAAATATGCCGGTAAATTATAAAGAAACGCATTTAGTGAACTATGGTTATAAATAGATTGTTTCGCTAGACGTAAGTTCGGATCGTCAATCGTTTCGCTAATCTTAGAAAATAAGACACTTCTCAAATGTTGTATTCTGTGACAAAATTCCTGGTAATTTTCATTACGGTTTAATTTTAAGGATTCGAGTTCCAAAGCCAAACATTCCTCGGATCTCGGGTCACCAAAATGTTGGCTTAGTAATGTTTTTAATTCGTCCCAATTATTAATATGATCCCGTTCTCCAACTAGGTTCGCAGCTTCCCCGGATAACCTACTTGTAATAACGTGGAATAAATATTCGTTTTGTAACTGGCTTCCTCGGAATGAATGGAGTATGTACTCGCATTTTTTTATAAAGAGTGGTAAAAGTCTAGTATCACTATCGAAATTAGGGATAATTTTAACCATTTCCATAGGAACTCTCACTAAATTTTCCATTTTTCTTTCTTTTTGTTACAGAATACGCTACCAATAAAAAAAAATACTCTTCGGTTATTATTAAGTGAATTTATAAGGAAATTAAATGAAATAATTTAAATTCCTCAATTACTTAACTAATTAGAATAATTAACTAAGTGTGAATTTATCTAGTAATTAGGCGTAATTAATCCACCAAAACCAGAATATAAACACACACAAAATAGGAGAATAAGAAGGGTAGGAAAATACAGATTGGTGAAGAAGATCTACTCACAGTGCTGCAGTTTTCCCCATGCTCCTTCTGGAATATTGGTGCTCTGTCCTTGAAGTTGGTCTGTTCCTTAATAAATTTGTTTGTTCCTTTTTTCCCGATTAAATAGTTGAGACGTACGACCGATTTTTCTGCGAAAACTTTTATTCGCCACGAATAATACTTGGTCTTACGGGTCCCTACCGGCTGCGCCAATTAAGATGGAATTTTGCTATGGGGTAATGCGACTGATATTGAAGCTATATTTGTTTTGCAAAAGAGAGCCGTACGGGCGATTTATAATCTAAATTGTAAAGAGTCCCTTAGAGAAAAATTTAAAGAAATAAACATATTAACTTTGGCATCGCAATATATTTATGAAAATGTAATGTATGTACATAAAAACATAAATAGCTTTAATAAGAATAAGGATGTTCATACTTTAAACACTAGGAACAAACATAAGCTTGTAATGCCACTTACAAGACTCCACAGAATTAGTAATTCATTTATGGGGCAATGTATACGCTTTTACAACAGAATCCCAGAACATGTTCAAAGTTTGTCAATAAACAAGTTTAAAAGTTTTATTAAAGAAAAACTGTACAAAAAGGGTTATTATAATATCAAGGAATACATGAATGAAAATAACCCCTGGGAATAAGGTGATCGCCACCATGCTGGTTCTATGAAAATTCATTTAAAATTGTATAAACAAAATTATTGTTAAGTGAAATTATGTTTAAAAAAAAAGTCCCGCTGGGTTTCTTGCTGGTTCTTCCCAGGACAGAGGTATTTTCCGAACCAGTGGTAAATAAAATAATGACTTTCAATAAGTATTATGTAATAATCCATATTGAATAAAAATCATTCTATTCTATTCTATTCTATTCTAAGATAATGAACCCAACTTCAATAAAAAATATATTTATTTATTTTGACAGAGTTACAGTAAGAAGTTTATTACTACAATATTCAATTTTAAATGATTACAATTGTCTATTTATACCTTAGTTATATGCTACAAAACTATTTACTAAGCTTATTTACTGCATACGTTTGACCCAGATGGGATTGCTGATGATGTGCGAACGAATGAGATTTGGCAGGGGTGCTCAGCCTTAACTCGCGCCTTTCGTACCAATATGTGATAAATCGCTCAGTGCCCAAGTTCAAGGCCAGCGTTTGTGTTTCACCGTTCGCGCGTACATTAACCTCCATTAGTCAGGTGATATCAATTCAGTTTCCACTGCTGGTTTTATGTTTCAGTATTTTCATGATATTTTTTATGAAATTATCGTTTCATTTAGCTGTACTAACATGATGGCGCGTGAATAAAGCTAACAAAACGTTGTTAAAAGATGATTTTTTTTTCATCAGGATCGACTTTATTTGTAACCCATGATCAAAGGTATACTTGGTGCTGTCGCCTGTCTTAGTTTTCGGGAGCGTTCCAAAAATACCCTGTATTATTTAAACATACACACATTAAATTTTAAATACGGTTATTATAATTGTTATTATTTATTAATAAATTGATTTTGACTTTTAAGGTATTATTATTATTAGTATAATTAGCACAGTTAAATTTTTATGAAATTTTTTGAATCATTTCAAATTTTATTAAGATTTTTTATTGTAATTTATTTAGTAGGATGACATTTCATTATTACCTAACATATTTATATTTACATATCTATATTATATTATATTTTTATCTTCTAAAAAGTATTATAGTAAGACTTGTCTATAAGTAGTTACATTAATTTTTTTACGAATTGTTTTTGTCTTTAATGTTTTTTTATATATTCGGGTAATTTATTATATATTTTTATAGACATGGCGAATGGGCTGTAAGAATGAAATTTTAGTTTTGAAATTGGCAGCACTAGTTTGTTTCCCTGTCTTAGATTCCTAGATATGATGTCATCTCGTTTTGTGTAGAAGCTCGGTTTTTTTTTGACAAATTTGCATAGTTCCAAAATATAGATACAGGGCAGGCTTAAATGTTATACTTCTTGAAGTAAGGCTTACATCTTTCTGTGTTTTGTATATTAGCTATGATTCGTATTAGTTGTTTTTTGTTCAGTTAATAAACTTGGGGCATCAGTACTGCCTCCCCATAGGACAATGCCGTAGCTGAGCCATGAATATGCATACGCGTAGTAGGTTATTATCGCGGTGGTTATATCTGTTGTTTTTTTTTTACTTCTGGTAATGCGTACATAAAACTGCTTAACTTTCTATGTAATTTTTCTATGTGTGGTTTCCAAGTGATATGGGTATCTATTAATAGGCCTAGTAGTGTGTGTTCAACGGATTAGTAATCTCAAGTGGCAATAGTTGGGCCATATAACTCGAAGAACCAACAACCGTTAGAGAAGAAAGGGACTCGAGTGACAGCCTGTACCTGTACAAGCTTGATTGTGAATGTGTTCTCTTTTATATAGAACAAAATAAAGGATCCATAAAAACCCGCGTTAAAGAACACATAGCTAATGTGAAGAATCGACGCTCCGGGAAGTCTGCAGTCTCGTCGTACAGGATCGCCCCCGTCACTACATTAGATTTGATAGACCACAAATCCTCCTAAAGAACACCAATTCCTTCCAATGATGATTCGCGAGGCTATTGAAATAAAAAAAACATCCTTATTCCAATAGAGAAGATGGCTGTGTGGTACCATTTGCTTGGAATCCCATAATTAATAAAATTAAATCCCAGCTCAAGCATAAAACTGCAAGACTTCATGATACTGTTAGTTCATACTGCGTAGATCGGAACAAAAATTAATAATTTTTAATCTGAAGGTAGCCGTGGTTAACTATGATATTAGGACTTCCTACACCTCAGTCCCCCCCGTGTCCATAGGAGAAACAAAAATCATGTTTAACGTCCATGTCACACCTATGCCGGTAGTTGTTGGGAGTTTTTGTGAGAAAGTGTGAGAGTTGCTTGCTGACTCCATGGAACAATAGCATTTTGCGCCTTCTACACATCTCCTGACGATCAAGCTCAGTGCTAAGGAATTCAACCTGTCTCTGTAGGGTGTTCATTTCAGAGAGCACAAAGCTCCTGAAACTGTTGAACTCCGTTCCCAGGGTTGTGTTAGATGTTGGTGCACTTTCAAGGCCCTGTTGAAAGTCATTCATTTTCTGCTGCAACATTTCTGCCAAAGTATTGAGTGATTATTTAACTGAGTCCATAGTGATGTGTAGTGACAGTGCAAATAAACCAAAAAATAAGTTTATGAAGTGATGTTAATTTTAGAGACTTTTACTAGGATAATACTGTCCGGTGGGTACTATAAGTCACATTGATTAATTATATTATTGAAAATGTTGTAAATAATATTGTGTAATTAATTTTATAACTTTAAAAATTAAAGAGCTTTTATCAAAACGTGTCAACTATTACACACCTACCCTCTGAAAAAGATAATTACTATAAACAGATTTAAGTCGAATATGAACCAGACTCATATAATAAAAAATTAAAATTAAGAGTAACATTTATCATTTATTTACAGAAAATGATTCAAAGAAATATTCACATTCTTACCAAAAATAAAACTTTTGATAAATAGTAAAAGCATGTGTATGCATAAAAAATAAAGGAATGTGATATCATAAATATTTTTTTATTCTAATTTTTCTTATTTAATCTTGAATTATCAAAATCGGTTAACAGTTTACGGTGATTGCTATTGGCTAAAAAATTTAACAATTTGGTATACCAGAAGATCTCCTTCGATGGCTCACGTCTTACCCCAGAGACCAGTCTTAGGCTGTGTGCTGTTAAAGGCTTTACATCTTAGTTTGTCTTAAACTCCGCGATGTTATCTTTCTATACAAAATCCTTAACAATAATTTTGAATCTTCATACTTATTGAGTAAAATCACACATTAAAGAGTCCTAGGATTAATCTGCAGCTTAACTTAAAATCTAGCTTTTACATTCTTGCTTGTAGACTAACTATTCAAGAAAGCTATTTTTTGTTAAAACCTATAGATTCTATAACCAACGTTATAATATTTTGAATATATTTAATTTTAGCTTTTTTAAATTTATATCTGTCATCAAGCAACTTACATAGTTATCAGACTGTTTTGATACTATCTTTAAAATATTATGTCTTAAAACGGTATATTAGTGTTCCTGCCCAATGATCAAGGATGTTATTATTAGTCAGTGAAAACTTAACTGGCTTTTGTAATAACTTAATTTAAACAGTAATTATGTATAAAAAGGAATAATTTTTATTTATTTAAAACCTTAATCAAAAATATGATTCGATTAGAATGAGATGAATGAAAGTTAGGTATGTTAATCCTGTAAATGTCCAGTGCAGTAGTATGATTACACGTTGATTATAATACAACACAAGAGCAAAACACACTGTTTACACTTCATAATATTCAGACGTCTGGAGTAAGTTCGTGAGTTTGTAATTAGGTTGATGCATAATTCTATCACGTTAGCTAGACAAAATAAGCGATGCTTACGAAACAGTAATAACAGCATCCTGAGAGCGATATCTCTAAGATATGACTGTCCCATACATAATTACTGGGTGGGCATAGTCATAGGATTAAAATAATATGTAATTACTTACAATACTTACATAGTTTTAAGTCAATATTGTTACTAACAACATTACTAACAATATGTGGACCATGGTCTGAAATAAAATTATTGTTATTATTATTATTTTAAAATTTCAGTACATAAATATTTCAAGGGTCATGCCTGAACATCGAAGTTATGCTACCTAGTAGCGGGATATAGTATTATGTTAGTAAAATATCAATCTTTTACATTTTAAATGATTGAATGTCTTTTAAAAGATAATTTTTTAATATTTTACAAATTAGTGATAAGTCAGCTTTCAAGGGCACAAAAATATGCTAAGCCTTAATAATAGTAGACTATTGTCGACTAGCTACCCGCCACGGCTTGCGTGGGTCGTTCTATTAACACAATATATCGTAATTACATCATGTGTCATCATTTAGATTTAAGACCAACATAAACGACCATTTATTCAGTTTATCGATTTCACAAAAAGTTTTTTGGGTAAAATATCGCCTAGATCACTTTTGACATAGCTTTCTGTCTGTTCGTAAAGATTCATCACAATCGGCACAGTCATTAGCATGGACAGACAGATAGACAGACAAACAATTTTTAACGTACCTAGACCCGTTGCTGAAGGCGTCGGTAGGGGGGAGTTACACACTTTCACGGATGCTAGTGAGAAAGCATACGCCGCCGCGGTGTATTACATCACCACGGACGAGCTAGGAGAAAGGCGGATTACGCTGATCGCCGCAAAGGCAAGAGTAGCGATGTTGAAGCCAATTTTCATTCCAAGGCTTGAATTGCAAGCAACTCTTATGGGCAGCCGATTAGCTGCATCAGTTAAGGAAGAGAGCAAGTATGAGATATCCGAACGAATATTTTAGTCGCACTCACGTACAGTGTTAGCGTGGATTAAGTCAGGTCCTCGCGCTTTTAAACCATTCGTTGCTCATCGATTGGCTGAGATCGAAGATCACAGTAAGCCATGTGAATGGCGATGGGTACCGACGTCACAAAACGTGGCAGACGACGCCACTAGAAGTTTCCCTTCCACCTTCGATGAAAGTCATCGCTGGTTTCAAGGACCTGAATTTCTCAGGGCAAGTTCTGATTTATGACCCAAACAAGTGGATACCATAAATAGCTTAGAAACGGGTGAAGAAAAATCACCGAAAAGCGTAAATACGCTAAGAAAGCAATAACCGTTAAGTCTAACCGACTACGGACGATTTAGCAGCTTTACAAAATTCCTTTGGGGCAACTACACGCACCTTACAAGCGGTTGATAATTCAAGAGTTTAAGAAAGTCGGTTAAAGGACCCGACAACACAGCCGAAAAGTCGGTTATGTGTTCCAACGAAAATTTAGCAAAGTCGGTTAAAGGACCCGATGGCGTGTTGGACATAACGCATTTAAAAAGAGCTGAATTATTAATTTGGAAGTTCATTCAAGACGAGTATTTCCATTCGGAAATAAAATGCTTGAAAGCAGGCAGAAGCGTTGAAAGAAGTTCACGCTTAAGTAAATTATCTATGGAAATAGGAGAAGACAACTTACTCCGTTTAAACGGGCGTTTACCTATCAAGTCTAATTTGGCGGAGGAGTAAAACCTGTCGTATTAGACGTTAAACACGAAATCGTTAAAATGATGATTAGTGAAGTTCATCATCATTTTGGACATGCTAATCACCAAACGATGATGAACGAGGTGAACCAAAAACTTGTCTTGAACTTACGTAACGTAGTACGAAGTGTGTCACATCACTGTCAGTGGTGCAGGACATACAGGTCAAAGCCGCAGAACGTGCCACAAGGAATCCTTCCTCTGGAGAGAATAGCTCATCATGAGCCACCTTTTATATGTTCAGCCGTAGATTATTACGGACCTATGAGTGTGTCAATAGGAAGACGACACGAAAAACGTTGGGGTGCTTTATTCACGTGTCTGACCACCAGAGCAGTACATCTGGAGTTAGCAGCCTCATTGACACCAGCGTCAATGATAATGGCGTTAAGGCGATTTATCGCCAGAAGAGGAAAACCAGCCGTTATTATACAGCGATAACGGGAAAATATATTAAATGGAAATTTATACCACCCGGAGCACCGCACATGGGGAGCGCTTGGGAGAGGTTAATAAGATCGATTAAGATTGCGTTGACCGCAACGCTCAAAGAAAGGAGCCCGCGATAGGAGGTTCTGCATACGTTGCTTTTTGAAGCAGAGCATACTGTAAATTCTAGACCTCTGGTTACATTTAGTATGGATAGTCCTGAAGAGGGCTTGACACCCAATCATTTTCTTCTCGGACGCTCATGTGGTGATCGTCCACCTGGATTGTATTTAGGGCGACATCTGACGGGTCAACTCAATTGGAGAGCCGTCCAGAGGTTAGCCGACCATTTTTGGACGAGATGGCTGAAAGAGTACATGCCAACTTTAATACCTCGAACGGGTGATAACGGAAAGTTCATGGAACCTAAAGAGGGCGATATTGTCTTGACAATAGATTATTCGTTGCCACGAAATACGTGGCCGAGAGGCAAGATTCATAGAACGCTACCGGGACCAGACGGTTACACTAGAGTGGTTGACATCATTACTAGCACAGGTATCTTGAGGAGACCTACATCCAGAATAATAGTCCTGGTACTCGCGACGCCTCCCAAATGATGGTGCTGACGCACAGGGGAGAGATTGTTGGCAACGCGCCCATAAAATATTTCGATTTATTAGTTTACCGATTACGAATAACTTCTAAAGTCAAATTATCAAGCAGTAATTGTCTTATAAGATAGCGCTTAGTTAAATCTAAAAGAAATATCGAATTAATAATTTGAAGGTCTTGGGTTCGATTCCCAGGTCGGACTAGTTTGTCGTTTTCTTAGCAATATTTTCTTAATAAATTCATAAAGGGAATTTTTAAGATATAATTCATGTTTCCGGGTTCAGTTCACCGGTTGAATTACCTCTCCAAATTTATTGTCAATTTAAAGAAATATTAAAATAAAGTTAGACTAGGATTTCTTCCCCGGTCGAAATGATCACTTTGTGTATAAGTGGAATTAATGTAAAATAATGCTGCATAGTATTGTCTTATGTAAATTGAGTACATTTTGTATGAAAAATAAAATGTCTATTTTCAATGTTTGACTCACAAAATATTTTGTTTGTGTTAAGTATCTGATAAGAACACGATAACTGATAAGAACCTTGATAACTGATAAGAGTTTTGTTGGATACTACTTTGCCGACAATTAGGTGTCGTGCAAAAATTGGTTGTTCACCTAGTGTTTGTTGACGGCAGCACATGCTAAATTTGCAACCTGCTTTACCGACAATAGGAGTCGTGCAGAGATTAGTTGTTCACCTAGTTGCAGACAAAAGCAGTGCGCTAATTTGTAGAATTAAAAGTCTAAATAAGTGGAAATTTAAATGTTTGTAAATTTCAGCAATTTATGTAAAATTGACATGTAAAATGTTTCAGGTTGACTGTATGAGCAAAATAGGTGAATTCTGTGTTGTTCTTATATATAAATTATCTTATCATAGTGAAATATTGATAGTTTTGTATAAAAAATTTAAAAAGTATTTTAAGTAGCAAAATGTGTGAAAAAATGTAAATAAAACTATTGTATAAGTAAGATATTTGTATTTTCAAATAAAGAACATTGTTCTAACCTTATATGTTAGATATTTAAGAATTCTAACTTAGTACATATGTTGTAAAATGGGCATATTTTGTTGAATAAATAAAAGGTTTTTTGTGATATGAAAATGTAATGTATATCATAGTATAGATATTTTGTTGTGCTATCTTTATAAATAAAATGTATAAATATATGTCTTATACAAAATAAGATATTGGGCAAACCGTGGGAGAGTGATAGTACAAATTGATGTAATTGAGTTTCGAAATCATACAGAGGGCGCGGCTCTCTTTCGAGTAAAGCGTTGTTGATACCTCATTAGACTGGTTTTCATACAAATCGTTCACAGTTCGTCGCGGGCCGTGCTACAGTGCAGACATGTTTAGTCGCGCTCCTGTTACGTATTGTGTCAGTGAACGACTCCAACGACGTCGAGTTCGCTCCGTCAGGCATCGCTGGCGCATTTCCTGCGTCGAGCTACAATCAAGGTAAGCGCAAAGGTCACTACTTACGCTGTGCCCTACTTTGCGTTTTTACCTTACTATTGCACTGTACACTCTTTTTATTAATAAAAAGTGTTTGCAAGTGTGCCGCACTTCGTGTGAGTAAACGCCCAATTCCATCTGCGTCACACCCCTCCCTGCTCGCGGGCGCCTCGCTGGGCCTCGCTGGGCTGGGCTGAGCACAACAAATTAAAGAGATGTCGGACCCCCCTCAACACGCCGAAAACGTCCGGGAGTCCATGACAAGCCCCTCATGGAGCGAGACCTCTTCGCTCCTGAGAGGTCGAGATTGCTCCCGCCATACAAGCAACTCCCGAAGCAGATAGGTAGTCTACCGGCCACCGGGAGACTACCTATCTACCGGTGCCGCGCTCGGCGCTGGTGAAGCTGTGCTTCCACCTAGCGTCGAACCGGCTCGACTGCCACGCCGGAGCATAGCCTTGCGAAGGAGAACACCACCCGAGATTGAAGAAGACCAGCTCCAAGAGGAGAAAAGCCTGAGGGCTGGATCAGACTCACTATCTGATTTGGCATCGCCTTCTACCTCGGCAACCCCACCTGAAAGACAAGCGCAACAACCTATAGTGAGGCACGATATATCACCAAACTCACCGTCTCCAACCACCTCTCCGGCCTGCACTTCTGACATGCAGAATTTCGGTGAGGAAGACCCGGAAGGAGAGAGGGAGTGGGACAATACGTCCTACGCCACTCTTGCCCATATACAAGACTCCCAACCTTCAAACCAGGAGCCCACACCTGGACCATCCACAGCGCCGGACTCCTATGCACGCATTGCAGCACCTCCGAGATCTGCGCCACCATCACCAACACCTGTGCAAAGACCACAACAATCCGTAGACAACCAAGCGGCTAAATATCCACCTATCATTGTAGAATGCTTTCCAAACTGGGCGAAGCATTTCAAAATTTTACACCAGCTTCTGGGCCACGCTCCAAATGTTGGCCCATTTGGGAAAGGGATTCGTTTTCGGCCCCAGTCCGATGACGAGTATAGGAAGGTCCAACGCTACCTTATTGACCAAAGCAAGGAAGACGCCACCTTCGTGTGGTATTGCTACGCCCCACAGGAGGAGCAACCCACGAAAGTGGGTTTAAGAGCGCTCCGTGCTGATACAGACCCAAAGGACATACAGGAGGCCCTCATAGAGAAGGGCTTCCCAGTCACTTTTGTCCGTTCTATTCCACCGAAAAGAGGCAGGCCCGGCTGCCTCTTTCATGTAAAAATGGACCACCTCAGCCCCGAAGAGCTCAAAAGGCTATATAAAATTGATGAGCTGCTTTACATGCCGGGTGTTACCATAGAGGGCTGGACAGGCAGAATTGGCCCTGCACAGTGTCACAGGTGTCAAGGATTCGGACATGCATCCTTTAACTGCTACCGGCCCTTCAAATGTGTACGATGTGTGGGTGATCTTGCCTCAGCTTGCCCACAACCGCGGGATGCACAGCCCAAGTGCGCCAACTGCGGTAACGATCACTCCGCAAACGACAGGCGGTGCCCAGTGTTGCAGCGAATCGCGAGGAAGAAAGGCATTAACATGCAGCCTCCCATGCCCCCTTAAGCAGCACGAGCACCGCAACGTCAACCACCTCCACCACAATGGCAATCACCGCCACCACCACCCCAACGACAACCACTACCATCACAAAGGCAAACCCAACAACAACTCCAACAGCTGTAACTACAGCAACAACCACAACACCTGGCACCTCAACCACAACAGAGACAGGTGGCAATAGCACCAGCGCTACTAACAACTACTACTTTTGCAATGACCGGGGCGACCTTAGCCCACCGGCAAATGATGCCACGGCGCGTATAGAGCGCCCCAAAAGAAAGCGTGGAAAGAAGAAAAAGAAGAGGAAGAAGGCGACCACCCAACCAGAACTTGTGGGAGGAACATCGACTCCTCTTCCTCCACCCACCACCACCACAAAACAACAGCCACTACCACAACCGCGATATACTTTCCCCCCTATTTGAAACCAGAATGAGCAAACTGTACCCCAACCCCGAGATCCACGCCCACCAAAAAGGACAATAATTGTCACACCCCAATCACAGCCCCTGGCACCAACCACCATCGAGGAGGCCCTCGCTCAACTAGTGGGAGTGGTAATCAGGATCTCAGGAGAGGTCTTGACTGCCATGACCACCGGTACCAACCCCCTTTCGGCCATCTTAAGTGCCTTAGCCCAACTAACTTCCGTTAGCAGGCTATCAACTTAGGATGTGCTATTGGACCCCGGCGGCATCTCGGGGAAGGTTGCCGACCTAAGAACTTTAGTCCAGCAGCACAATATCCAGATTGTGCTGCTGGGGGAAACCAAACTGCGCCCCTCTGCTCAACTAAAGCTCCCCAACTTCTTCGTGTACCGACGAGATCTCCCCAGAAGGTATCGCGTACAGAGGTACCGCGGTCCTTGTGAGGAGGGACGTCATGCACGAAGAAGTTGGTACCAATACAGAATTCATCGCCACGAGGACAAAGGGAATAAGGTTGAAGGTGGGGACCAAAGATACTAGGATTTTCGCCGCCTACAGACCTCCCGGCATCTCGTTTGCCCCCCAGGACATAAGAACCATCTTAGACGGAACAACACCTGCTATTATCGCTGGAGACCTCAACGCAAAACATCCTGCTTGGGGCTCCGCGTTAATAACACCTCCGGTGAAGAAGTTGTACGACGACGCCGGAGAGTGGGGGTACGAGGTGCTGGGCCCAGATGAGCCCACCCATATCCCCACCAAACCTGAACTCCAGCCCGACGTCCTAGACATAGTACTGTGCCATCTGCTGCCATACCCAGTACAGCTGGAAGTGCTGTACGACTTAGATACGCAGCACCTCCCCGTGCTGATTACCATCGACACCAGTGCGGATGCCGTAGTGCCTAGAAGTCTCCGAATGAAGACCAACTGGACGCGCTTCCGCAGTGCGCTGGAGGGCCTCCAACTTTGCGCCTCTATCACCACCCGTGAAGATGTGGAGACAGCGACCCTACATCTACACAACAATATAAGAGACCAACTTCAACTCCACTCCCACCCTGTCTCCACGGGGCGCGGGAAGGAGGAACTCCCGCGTAAACTGCGAACACTATTTTCCGAGAAGCGGAAGATGAGGAGGTTCTGGGCACGGACACGATGCCCACGGCTAAAAACCAAACTCAACTCCATGACGGAAGAGCTGTCGAAAGCAATGAGAGCGTACAATGGAGAGGCATGGGAGAGGCGAGTCGATGAAGCCTCGGTGACACCCGCCTCCCTGCACCTCCTCAACCGGCAGCTCACCAAGGCATCAACACCTGCCTGCCCACTGGTGGACAGCACGGGGAGTAGAATATACAACCGCCATAAGAGGGCGGAATTGATGGCACAGCACCTTGAACAGCAGTTTATACCTAATAACATAGCAGAGGTGTACGCAGACCACGTACAAAATATAGTGGACCGCGTACAGGAATACCTTAAAAACCCGGCGCCGCCCTTGCGGAGCGACGACTTTATATCACCAGCGGAGGTAAGGCGCACCATCATGCGCCTACCCACCCGTAAAGCGCCGGGATATGACGGCATCACCACCACAGCCATTAAGCAGCTGCCCAGGAGGGTAATAGTGGCACTCACCAGGTTGTATAATGGCATCCTGAGGACTGGCTACTTACCGACCATCTGCAAGGAGGGCAGAATCATCGTGCTGCCGAAGCCGGGAAAAGATAGGAGGTTCCCGGCCAGCTACCACCCCATAACGCTATTGCCGCACATAGCAAAACTTTTTGAAAAACTAACCCTGACTAGGGTCCTTCTACATGTCCCCCTGCGGGAGGAGCAATTCGGCTTCCGCAGTGGCCACTCCACCACTTCACAGCTGGCCCGCGTGCTGCACGATCTTGCGGCCGAATATAACTTCGGCCCCATCTGTGTGGGGGTCCTTCTCGACATGGAAAAGGCCTTCGACAGGGTGTGGCACGCAGGGCTAGTCTATAAGCTTATCCAAAATACCACCTTGCCGCCCATGCTTGTGCGGCTAATAGCGTCGTTCCTGGAGGGGCGGAGCTTCCATGTCACCCTGGAAGGAGCTGTCTCGGCGGCACGACCGATTTTAGCCGGAATGCCACAGGGCAGCTGCCTATCACCGCACCTGTACGCGGTTTACACCAACGACATCCCCACCCTCCAAGGCCATCTGGAGGAGTGGGAAGATGACGTTGTTTTAGCACTATACGCCGACGACAGTGCGTACTTCGCGTCATCACGTCGGTTGGACATAGCTGCCAAGAAGTTGCAGCGGGTACTCTTGCCTGAGTGGCTGGACAAATGGAGGCTGGCGGTCAACGTCGGGAAGACCGTCGCCTTCATGATCAGGCTGGCCAGAACACCACCAACTCTGCAACTCCGCGGGCAGGATGTGGGTTGGAGTAGTACCATCACATATCTAGGATGCCAGATAGATCGCTCGCTGCGCATGACCCCGATGGTCAATCAAGTAGTGAGACAGGCCAGAGTCGCGCGAGCGAAACTCTATCCTATACTGGCATCCGAACTTCCAACTAAAACGAGAATTGGTATCTACAAGACCTACGTCCGTTCGCAGCTGACCTACGTAGCACCAGCCTGGTACGCGTTGACCTCGACCACTCAGCGCAAGAGGTTGCAGGCCCAGCAAAATCATGCGCTTCGGGTGATCGTGGGAGCCGGTCGCTACGTCAGGAACGATATCATCTCACGCGACCTCAAGGTCGAATCAATCCAAGAATTTGTGGTCCGTTCTGCGAGACGGTTGTTTGACCGCGCAGATAACGGGCCACATCCCCATCTTCACAACTTAGCTCCTCTCCATGCCCGCCCACCTGACGGGCAACCACTCCCACGTGAACTTCTACGCTCACCGCGCGGCACAGGGGACGCCGGGGGTGAGTGAGCGTCCCGACACTTGACTTGATGGCGAGAGGTGCGCAATACACCAACATAAAAGCTGCCAACGCAGCACCCAGGACCGGGGGGTCGTGTCCTCCTGAGATGCCGCCCATGTTAAGAGGGTCTCCTCGACACATGTAAAACCTCCACAAGGAGAAGAACCACCATATACAAATCGTTCGGGACCAGCTACCGGTATAATATATATAATCAAGAAAGAAAAACATTTAGGGAAGTGATAGGGAAAGTAATTACTCTCTCACGGAGCGGTTTGAAGATAAATGCTGTTTTATTCCCAAGGGATCCTTCACCTTTTAATATTACTACAGTCCACCTTGTGCCGCTAACGTGGCACATATTGAAGAATTAAGGCGCTGGGACCGGGACGACCTCGGAAGACCCGTAATCCCCGCCTGAACCTATTTTAAGAAAAGGAAGCGGCGGACACTCTCGTGTGATACTACTTTACGGGGTTCACATACGCTTCGTTGCCTCTCGAACCCCACGTAGGTGTCATAGGAAATTCAGGATCAAGGAATCCGCTGTTGAACTCGCCGTCTCCTTTTCAACAGTAATCTTAGAAATCTCAGCACTCTTTTCACTGTCCTTAACGATCCATTGGCCCCAGAATATTTGAAATGTAAGTTCCAATAAATGGGTTCTTGCAATCTTCGATCTCGTAATAATCTCGTACTGCAAATTTTCTCTCACCGTACTGGTTTTCTCTCAAACTGTTTCGCTGTTACAGCTGTGAACAGACTCTGGAATGCGCTTCCTTAGCAATAAGAAGACCTCCTATATAAATGGATTTTTAAAATAAAAGTAAAAGAACATTACTTGGACTCATTTGACAAATAAATATACTCGTACATATATAAATTCATAAAAAAATTTAATATTTGATTTATTATATTCTTATATAAAATTAAATAAATATGATCTACATGAATGTGTTTGTGGACTGTTAATTCGTTCGTCAATTCGATTTATTAAAACATTTATCAAGATGTCAGCAAATCGTTTATTTTTTATAGAATAAGGGTGACAAACAAGCACACAATGGCAAGTGGATGCTGTGGCCGATATATATCTACATCTATCCTCGATTGAGATTCAAAATACAGATACGTTGTCAGCCCTAAGAATTCAGACGCAATGCCTCATTAACAGTAAAAAAGATCTCCGGTTCTCTATACTTATTATACGAAATAGAACAGCATTAAGCTGCTATTTCACGCAGGTGTTCTGTGAGAGTGGGTCCTAACCCAGTCAAGCCGACGCATTCGAACTACAACCATAATACAGCTGTAGCATGGCTTTACCATGTTCGATGTATGTTAAAAGATTGCTAGCTGAGCAAGCCAGGCAAACAAGGAGGTGACGGCGATAGGCCTTTATTTGCACATATTACAGCTGTTACTATTTTATTAACGTGCTTCATCACTATATAAATATATTATTCATTAAGACACTTAACACTCTGGGAACGAAGTAGCCAGAAGGATCCATATAATTTTATTTCCGTTGGGAGCAACCGGACTTAAAAGGTAAACTTAATTCAGTGGCACGTGAAACGGATACAAATTTAATAAATTAGAAACAAACTTCTGTTAACATTTCTCACTAGAATGCTAATCAAATAAAAAGATGAACTTGATAAATTATTTTGTAAAGTAATTTGTGATTACAATACTCCATGCATGTTTGGACTTGAGCTTTGTTTAAAGTTGGAAGCTGTCCAGGCGTAAAATATCGCTCCACCTTGTTTAGAATATGCAGTGTTTGGCCACAGTTTATGCTTTCGACTTAATGTTAGCGCCAAAGTTGAGGTTAGTACTCAACTATACGATGAGAAGCTCAAGATGATCAGTAACCTCTACAGATATACCTCGGAAAGTAGAAGGCAGATCAAACGGACTCCATTTTGTGGAGAACAGACATGCCTGCATTTTAGGCGGCGTTGAAAGTGGCCAGATTGTTATCACCCCATTCGGAGACTAAACTTAAGGTCGCATTTATCCGCTCCACCATAGCCTCTCTTAATGAACGTATTACTGCCCCTCCGTCTTTTTTCACTGGATACAAATCTCTCTGCGATTATGCTGTCATTTGCATACCGAAAAGTATCTGGTAGAAGTAGATCATTGATGTGCAGCAGGAAAGGATTAGCAGAGAGAACAGACCCCTGAAGAACTCTGGCATTAATATGCAATAGGTCAGAAAAGCAGCCATCTGTGACTACGCTGATTCACCGTTCACTCAGAAAGTCAGATATTCAGTTAAAAAGTTCAGCGGGGATAACGTAGGCAGGAAGCTTACTCGCCAGAATTGCGTGCCAAACCCTGTCAAAAGCCTTCGAGATATTGAGTGAAACTGCTAGTGCTTCACCGTTCTTCTCGATCGCGTCGCGTCGCTCCAAAAGTGCGTGACACACGATATTTATTGCCGCCACAGATATGATGCAAAAAAGTACCGCATTTCATCTCAGTCTTCTGACTCATATCATCGTACTCTCCTTGTGCACGCTGGACAGTCATCCGGAGGAGAGATGGTCGATACGGGTTTCACCAGACAGTGATCGGATGATCCCGGGGAAGCTGTACCGAGTGCTTGTCGGAGTCTATTGTTAGCAGAAGGTCCAAGAAATTGGGTGTATGTTTGGCTACATCTAGTACTCTGGTACTTTCTGGTACTACGGTCGCTACTTGAACCAGCTGAGTGAGATCTAGCGATCACGCAAGTTTGGGCGCCTCTCTCTTCAGCATGATCGGTTTTATATATATATATATATATATATATATATATATGAAAATGGAACTTTAAAATGAGATGACATCAATTCAGTTTACATATTTATTTCTAATCTCATAATTTGTTTCTATACAAGAGGAATAAGTAATTGTAATGATGAGGACAAACGAATTTGTGACATGCAGTGCACGATTTGCGCGTACTTTTATTGAACGAACTTCCGCAGATGAAGTAGCGACCCACTTCACTAGTTTGTGATGAAGCTGAGGTAATGATTTCTTATATTTACGCGAACATTACACATTTAAATAAAACTAATTTTACGGATTTTATCGCGCATATTAACTTATTTTATATGCCGATACCCGACGTTTCGAGCACTTTCCAGCACCCATGGTCACTTATATGAGGTGTATGACATCCCAATGTTATAGTTAACCACGGCTACCTGCAGATTAAAAATTATTAATTTTTGTTCCGATCTACGCAGTATGAACTTACAGTATCATGAAGTCTTGCAGTTGTATGCTTGGGTTGGGATTTAATTTTATTAATTATGGGATCCTAAGCAGTTGGTAGCACCCAGCCATCTTCTCTATTGAAATAAGGATATTTTTTTTTCTTTCAATAGCCTTGCGAATCATCATTGGAAAGAATCGGTGTTCTTTAGCGAGGATTTGTGGTCTATTAAATCTAATGTAGTGATGGGGGTGATCCTGTACGTGTACACAGACTGCAGACTTCCCAGAGCGTCGATTCTTCACATCAGCTATGTGTTCTTTAACGCGGGTTTTTATGGATCTTTTTGTTTGTCCACATTCACAATCAAGCTTGTACACTCCTGCATCTTGCAGAGGAATATTAAACTTGACTGATGGTAAAAACTGACTAATCTTCTTCGGCTGCTTGAAGTATGTTTTAATGGAAGCACGCTTCAAGATGTTGTCAATCTTGTAAGTGACATCTCTGACATATGGCACTACAGCAGGCACTCGCTCGACTGTGGCCGATTTCACTCGTTCACTGTGACGTAGGCGCGGGACCCGAAGCTTATTGTCATGCAAAACTTGCTTGACGTGTTGAAGCTCGGCGGCCAGGTGTTTAATGTCACAAATCCCTCGTGCTATCTAAAACATAGATTTACCCACGGTAGCTAACTGTGAAGGATTGTGGTGAGAATCACCGTTTAAAAATCTATCTAAATGGGTCTTTTTTCTATACACTGTGTGGCTCAAGGTGTTATCAGGATTCCTAATTACTAACACATCTAGAAAAGCTAAAGAATTGTTTGCCTCTAACTCCGTCATCATCATCATCATCGTTACAGCCTTTCATAAGTCCACTGCTGAACATAGGCCACAAAGCACGGTCTTAAACCACCTGCATCCATCGACTTCTTGCGTGTCTACCAGGTCGTTACTCCATCTCGTGGGGGGTCGCCCTTCACTTTGCCTACCGGTACGAGGCTGCCACTCAAAAACCTTTCTTACCCATTGGTTGTCGGTTCTTCGAGCTATATGGCCGGCCCACTGCCACTTCAGCTTACTGATCCGTTGGGCTATGTCGGTTACTCTGGTTCTACTGCGGATGTACTCATTTCTAAGTTTATCATGCAGAGAAACCCTGAGCATAGCCCTCTCCATAGCTCGCTGAACCACCTTGAACTTCCTCATACGGCCAGCAGTGAAGGACCACGTCTCAGATCCGTAAGTCATCACTGGCAACACGCGCTGGTTGTACAATTTTGTTTTAAGGTTTTGAGGTATGTCTGACGAGAAAATGTGTCGTAGTTTCCCAAACGCTGTCCAGCCGAGTTGAATCCGTCGATTGACCTATCGGTCGAAGTTGGACTTACCTAGTCGGACTATTTGTCCCAGGTAATATACTTGTCAACACCACTAACAGTTGTTGGGAGCACTAAGCTCGAAACTTAGTGCTCCCAACAACTACCGGCATAGGTGTGACATAGAAATTAAACATGATCTTTGTTTTGTCCATGTTCATCCTAAGACCTATTCGTTGGTAGACACTATTGAGGTCATTGGGCATGGTTCTTAGATCCATCAGCGATTCTGCCATAAGGAATATATCGTCGGAAAATCGAAGGTGAGTGATGTACTCGCCATTGATCTAAATAACGCATCCTTTTCAGTCCAGAAGCTTAAAAACGTCTTCCAATGCAGCGGTGAAGAGTTTCGGGGATATGACGTCACCCTGTCTTACACCTCTCTGCAATTGGATAGGTTTCGTACTCTGGTTCTGTACTCGGATGGCCATCGTAGCCCTACTGTACAAGCACTTCAACACTTCGATATACCGACAGTCAACTTGGCACCGCTGAAGGGACTGCAGCACCGCCCAAATTTCGACGGAATCAAAGGCTTTCTTATAATCCACATACGCCAGATATAGTGGCAAATTGTACTCCTCGGACTTCTGTACAATTTGCCGAAGGGTATGTATGTGGTCTATGGTGCTAAAGCCCTTTTGGAAACCGGCTTATTCTGGAGGCTGGAAGTCGTCAAGACTATTTGTAATGACTCTCGAAAACAGCACAAAGACGCGGCTCAGAAGGGAAATCGGCCTGTAGTTCTTCAAGACAGCGTTGTCACCTTTCTTGAAGAATAAAACTACCAAACTTCTGCTCCACGCCTCCGGTGTAGTGCCACCATGGAGGACGGAATTAAAGAGCTTTTGAAGGACTTCAAATACCGGTTTTCCACCCGCTTTCAGAAGCTTCGCAGTAATTCCATCCTCGACTAGGGCCTTGCCGTTTTAAAGGTGCTGGAGAGACATTCTAATCTCGCTGAGACTGACATCCGGGATATCTTCAGAATAGTGTCGGATAAGACTCGCTCTTCGATCGTTACTCACATTTGCGTGTGGCTCTAACGATGACGTGTACAGCTGCCCATAGAACCTATCAATCTCACTCAAATTATCAGGTGCCCCGGACACGATGCTGCCACATTTGGTCTTCAGCTTTGGCAGTTGGCTCTTTCTGGTAGACAGATCTCTGGCAAAGACTCTGGATCCTTGGTTCCGCTCGATCGCTTCTTCAATACAAGCTGTATTGAAGTTGCGTAAGTCCCGCCGCATACATTTCGAGATCTGTCTGTTCAGTTGCCTGTATTCTGTCAAATCTGTTGAAGAATTTAGCTTCATCTCCCGTCTAACAGCCATGAGATTGAAAGTATGATCGGAGAGTTTTTGTGTTCTTCTGCGGCGGGTCTCGCAGAACTTAGCTCCGACCGCATGGACAGTTTCCACGAGCTTGTCATTCATATCGTCCACTTCATTGCAGTCTTTTAGGCAATGAAAACGGTTTTGTAACTCGAGGTGAAAGGTTTCGGCACTTTGGAACTGAGTACGAGGGGGACGGAGGGTTGACTTCATTAGACGAGACCTCTACAACTTAACGTTTGGGTACAATGTGCCTCTAACCATTCGGTGATCGCTACCAGTTTTCACCCTCGCGATCACGGATACATCACTGAACAGTTTTCGTCTTGTCGTCATAATGAAGTCAATCTCATTTTTTTTGGAACCGTCAGAGTTCGACCAGGTGCACTTCCTTTGGGGCCGCTTCTGGAAGAAAGAGTTCATCATAAAGTGTCCCTCTTTCTCCATGAAATGAGCCAGCTGATGGCCCCTTGGGTTCCATCGACTTATTCCGAATTTTCCTACTTTCAGCTCACCCTTCTCTCTTGTGCATAGTTTTGCGTTGAAGTCTCCCATTATCACCATATAGTGGATTTTGGAGGAATGCATGACTCTAGAGATATCCTCATACATTTCCTCCACCTTCTCATCGGGGTGTGCCGAGGTTGGTGCGTAAACCTGTATGACCTTCATCGAATACCGTTTGGTGATTCTGAGTATAAGGTACGCAACCCTCGTCGACACACTCTCAATCTTTACAACGTTGTTAATGAGAGACTTGTGGACGATAAATTCGACACCTCCTTGGGACAGATGGTCGCTCTCCTGGTGGTAGAGCAAGTTGCCGGATTCGAGGATTACCGTGTCCTCCCCCTCTCTTCGGAATTCGAACAATCCTATAATGTGCCAGCGTAACTTGTCTATATCTTCTTCCAGCACCACGATCTTCTCGTCAGTCCTCAGGTTGCGTGCATTGTATGTTGCCAGGTCTGTAGTGGAGTAATAAATAAATATGTAAAAGCATTTAGAAAAATTTACTTCGCAAATATCCGCGTTATAAAATAAAATAATGTGTCTTACCTAGTATGAAGAGCACCTCCCGCCCTTACTCAATTGCGTGCACTATCCCCGTCACCACTTATCCCAGCACCGCTACTGCCAACACACACCACTACACTAGGCAAGACACACCATTGACGATAATACGACACGTGTTTCACCTCTACACGAGGCATCCTCAGGTAATTTAGACTCTACGGTGGCTAACCGCTAAGTGAGCGGCGAGCCAAAACAAGTGCCTTTTATACAGACCGATGACGCAATCTGTATAAAAGGCACTTGTTTTGCCGATGACCGAGACCGTGGTAGATATACGTTTTCCTAGACGTGAACATTCCAATTATAATAGGGCTTACTATGGTAACAACTACGGTAAATCGAATAAACCCTTTAACAACAATCCTAGAGGTGGGCCATCGGGCTCGCGTGAGTTTCGTTCGAGTTCATATCGAGGACGTGTTACTCATGGTAGGGGTAACAAACGAGGCATGTTTACGTCTCAACATTCTGAACATTCTAACTCTTACGATGAAACAAAGAATGATAATACCGAGTAGAATGAGATTTTTCGTCCATAAATATTCTGTTATGACTTATAATCAAAATGTTAAATATTTATTTTTAATATCGAAAATAGAAAATGTTCATTTTATTCGACACAGGTGCGTCTCTATCGGCTATTTTAAAAACATTTTTACCAAGTGGAATAAATACTTATCAAGACAATATCATCATTAATGGTATAGGTGGTGAAATCCGTTTTCAAGGATATACTCGTTCTTATTTAACGCTTTATGCGCCAGATGGATCCCTTTATCAACACAAATTTTATTTGTTTGATAAACCTCCCTGTAAATCGAATGGAATTATAGGATTAGACTTTTTAAATAAATTCAAATCGAATATTGATCTAGAAAATTCTATTTTAACGTTACAGAACGTTAATACAACCTGTAACATTCAAATTGATAATTCTTCTAAAATAAATTATGACATTTTAAATATCCCTCCACGTTGTGAATCGGTACATTATAAACCATTAAAAATAATATAACAGAGTATTGTATTGTTTGCCCAATTTAGTTACAGGAAGACTTATTTTTGGCAGGGACTATTGTTTCTCCAATTAACGGTACCATACCTGTACGTTTACTAAATACCAGTGAAAAAGAAATTAATTTACCAATATTTGAACCAGAAATTCAATTATTAAATGAACATCAAATATGTTCGTTTAATAAATGTAATTCAAGTTCACAAAGAGCTAAAACATTGTTAACGTTACTGAAATTAGATCACTTACATTGTTACGAGCGACGAACTATAGAAGGTATTTGTTCGAAGTATGCTGACATATTTTTTTTACCGGGCGATGAGCTTAGTTCCACGAATCTCTACCAACAAAGTATTAATTTGAAACCTAAGAGCAGTACCGTTTATGTGAAACCATACAGGCTACCTAATAGTTTAAAGTCAGAAGTAAATGCTCAAATTAAACAATTATTAAGCGACGACATTATCGAGGAAAAACAAAGCGAATGGTCACGTCCAATTTTGATAGTCACAAAAAAATCGGATCAAACGAACAAAAAAAAAGTGGAGATTAGTTGTCGACTACCAAAAATTATATGATTGTATACAGAACGATCGTTTACCTCTACGTAACATAACTGACATCTTAGATTCACTTTCTGGTTCCATTTACTTCTCACATTTAGACTTTAGTCAATCATTTTACCAATTGACCTTGACCCCTGATAGCAGTAAGGTCACTGCCTTCACAACTAGCACGGGACAATACCAAATGAAGCGTTTACCCATGGTTTGAAAATAAGTCTAAGTGCGTTTTCCCGGGTTATGACTGTTGCCATGTCAGGCTTATCACCAGATAAATGCTTCATTTATTTAGATGACCTTGTAATTTTGGACGAAATTTGGAAATCCATAATAAAAATTTTATCAATGTATTTGAAAGGCTGAGAAAAGTAAATTTAAAACTTAACCAAATAAATGTCAATTTAAAAAAAATATTATACTGGGGACATACAGTATCTGCAAATAGAATTTTGCCCGACCTGGGAAAAATAAAAGTAGTTCTGGAATACCCAACACCCACCAATTCTGACGAAGTCAGACGCTTCGTCGCATTTTGTAATTATTATAGGAAATTTATACATAATTTTGCCGAAATAACTCTACCTTTCAATAAACTTCGCCGTAAAGGCGTAACCTTCGAATGGTCACAAAATTGCGAATATTCTTTTCAAATTTTAAAACAAGCTCTAACATCAGCACCTATTTTACAATACCTGGACTTTTCGGACAGCAACGAATTCATTTTGAAAACAGATGACTCAGGTTTTGCAATTGGGGCGGTTTTATGCAATAAAGATTTAAGACCCATTGCATATGCAAGTAAACCATTAAACAAGGCGGAAAAAAGCTATCCTACAATTCAAAAAGAATTGGTCGCTGTCGTTTGGGGTATTAAATATTTTAAACCTTATCTGTAATGGCGTAAATTCACTATTATGACATATTACAAACCTTTGATATATCTTTTCGCGAAGAAAGACCCTTCCAGTAGGTTATTGAAATTTCGCTTAGAATTAGAATTAGAACAATATGATTTTAATATCGTATATGTAAAGGGAGAAGATAATGTGATAGCTGATGCTTTATCATGAATTAACATAACATCTGATGAATTAAAAGCAATGAAATAGAGTACTACGGTGCCAGTCATGACTAGAAACCAGAGGAGACAAATGAAAAATTACAATAAGATAATAAATAGAGAAAATAATATTCTTATAAACCTACAGACAATCGGCCTGATCAACCGAGAGTCGTGGAGTTATTACGAATACCAAATAATTCTTGTGAGATGAAATTAGTAAAAGGAAATAGAGTAAATGACTTCAAAAATAAAAATGAGATTGATTTAGAGTCAAAATGATTTAGCTATGCACAAAGGAGACAAATAATTTACATTTACCGTGATTTTAGCTTACATTTTACGCGAGCCGAATTTGTAGCTAAAATGAGCGAGTTTTGTAAAAAGATTAATGTTAAAGAAATATGCATGATAAAAACGGAAGATAACGCGTTATTTTTGACAAGCTTTATAAGAGAAGTAAAGGAAAGTAAAGATTTGGCCGGCCCACGAATATGTATTTTGAGAGGTATTAAAAGAATATATGACGAAACCGAGAAATCATTTATTATAAATTATTTCCATTTATTGCCTACTAGTGGACATTCTGGTATTAAAAGAACTTTAAATAATATAAAGCGACTTTACTATTGGCCAGGGATAGAGAAAGATGTAAAGGAATTTATTGGTAAGTGAGAAAAGTGTCAAAAAAATTAAACACTCACGGCATGTCATAGAGCCTTTGGTTATAACAACTACAGCTCATTCAGCTTTCAAAAAAGTGTTCCTAGATGTAGTAGGACAATTATATCGTGATATAGACGATAACAAATACATTTTCACCATTCAGTGCGAATTATCTAAATTTATAGAAGCATATCCACTCAAAAATAAAGAAGTGACAGTTTAAGACTATTACTAGAACATTTGTTAATAATTTTATTTTAAGATTTGGTGTACCTAAAACAATAGCAACAGATAGGGGTAGTGAATTCATATCCTCAACTATGACTGAAATATGTAAGTTATTGCAAATTGAAAAAGTAAACTCTACAGCATATCATCACGAGTCTATTGGCGTCCTTGAAAATTCTTACAAGCATTTAGGATCATTTTTACGAATTATGTGTGACAAATATCCTAACACATGGAGTTACAGGATTCCATATTGGTGTTTTAGCTATAATAATACGGTGCATTCTTCAACGAAATATACGCCTTACGAACTTGTCTTTGGTAAACCAAGTGAACTTCCTTGTAGAATAAGTAGTAGTATAAAACCATTGTATAATCCTAATGACTATAACTTGGAATTAAAGTATCGATTACAAGTTGCACAAAATGATGCACGTGAAAACTTGTTAAATACTAAAGAACTTAGAAAACATGTGTATGACAAAAAAGTGAACTCAGTGAATTACCAAAAAGGTGATTTAATATTTATTAAAAACCAAAATTGTAGTAAGTTAGATAAGTTATACGACGGTCCATTTGAAGTGTAAGAGGATAAGGAACCTAATGCAGTAGTATTAAGGAACTCTAAACCAGACATTGTGCATAAGAATAGTACAAAACGTTTTGTACCATCAAACTAATTCTAATGATTAAAATGTCTGTATTTATATAAGTAATATATTTTTAATTAATAAAATTAATTACACTTCAATGTAATTGCTAAATTACTAATAGAATAATGTTAAATAATAAAGGTGTGTATGTCGTTTTATTATGAAGTTTAATAATGTGAAAGGTACTATGAATATAATGAGTATACTTATATAAGTTTATGTTCCTATTTCAACTTAAAAAAATCTTCGATTGTATTTTTTTTATTTTAGCCCCGTAGGTGTAGTTGAGTAATAAATAAATATGTATTTGTAAGTTGTAGTCAGTAATAAACAGGCCGTCACTCAAAGCTGTCGTATCATTTATCATCCCCGTACCTCACCTCAGGTCGAGTCGTCTTAGGTGGCAACCAAACCTCCACCGGAGATTCTTAGCACCCCTGCCCCCCCGTTACCATGTGGCCACGTGGAATTTCTCTAATAACACTAAACTATATGGGGGAGCGTTTTATACTACGGCCAGTCGACCGGGAGAATATAAGACGGAGCTTACTTACCAATATCCAAGGCGACTGGTCCCTCCGGAGTCGGTCAGGTCACATGTGGTTGTGTAGTGCAAGGGAAATAAGGTGATGTGATGTGTATCTGGGTGTGACTGATGGTGATTGACCCTAGACCTTGGCCGTCGGCAGCAGCCCGAGCGTCGACACCGCTCCGAATTGAGGGAACCTTCCGCGGCGTTGTCCACAGTCACTTTCATCGTTCGTCACGATGACAGTCAATTAACTCTATCGTACGATTAACTAACTTACAGAAGCCACTAACTCTCGTTGGGTATAAGGTTAACGCACAAAACGCACACGGAGTTTCCGGATCAAAGGTCACTACCGTTTCGCGTAGCAACAGTTATTTCTAGAATATCAAAGGCCGCACTAGCTAATATTGCCGAATGCACTTATGCAGATTCTGAATCAGACACAATGAGTCCTTGGGAAGCTCTCCAGCAGCAATGCGCATCACATATCCTAGACCGCATATTTACTGCCGCGCCTAATTATTCCGAGTTCCCGACAAAAATGAGAGCATGCTTACGTTAGCACCGCTTACAGACGACTCCTGCATTGCGCGTTCCACGCACGACCGAAAGACAAACCGGTATGAATGCACCACGCCGAACAGGGCGCTCGGCGTGGTGCATATAGGACAAACTAAGAGATCCATAAAAACCCGCCTTAAAGAACACATAGCTGATGTGAAGAATCGACGCTCTGGGAAGTCTGCAGTCTGTGAACACGTACAGGATCGCTCCCGTCACTATTATAGATTTGATAAAACACAAATCCTTGCTAAAGAACACAGATTCCTCCCAAGGATGATTCGCGAGGCTATTAAATTCAAAAACATCCTAATGTCAATAGAGAAGTTGGCTGGGTGCTACCATCTGCTTGGGATCCCATAATTAATAAAATTAAATCCCAACCCAAGCATACAACTGCAAGACTTCATGATACTGTAAGTTCATACTGCGTAGATCGGAACAAAAATTAATAATTTTTAATCTGGACGTAGCCGTGGTTAACACCTCAGGTCATACACCTCAGTCCCCCCTGTCCATAGGTGCTGGAAAATCCTCGAAACGTCGGGAATATAAAATAAGTTAATATACGCGATAAAATCCGTAAAATTAATTTTATTTAAATAGAAGCTGAGGTAGTAGCTGAATATCCCGCTTGGGCAATTAAAACACATTAAATTAAACATCTTTAATCTTGAATGCCAGACTTCATGATAATTAATTTTGTTTTGATCTTTATTTTACGCGCTAGAGCCATGTTAGCCTGCAGCTATATTACTGGTATAGTTGTAGTACGAATGGGTCGACTCGACCAGGGAAGGACCACGATATCACAGAATGCCAGCGTAAAATAATAGCTTAATGTTGCTGAGTTTCATATGGTGAGTGTGGACAACCGGAGTCACTTTTACTGGAAACGAGACGTTCCATCCTAGGACTCACAGGTGACCACGCATCTGCATTTTGATTCGTAATCGAGGATAGATTTAAATGTCTATGGGTCACAGTAACCACTTACCATCAGGAGGACAGTGTATTCGTTTTTCACCCTTTCGAGAGACATTTAAGTATAATATATTTAAATCTCTTTGCCCATTAATGGTCGGTAAAAAGAAGTACTGAAGTATTTCAACAGATACTACGATGCCTATGCGAGTACAAAACCAGAGTACGAAACCAATACAACTGCAGAGAGGTGTAAATAGAGTTACATTATATGGAACTCTTCACTACGGTTTCAAGCCACTGGACTGTAAAGGATACGGTATTAAGGTCAATGGCGAAAACATCACTCATCTTCGATTTGCCGATGATATAGTGCTTATGGCACAAACGCTGGAAGACCTAAGCACTATCCTCGATGACCTCTATAGTGTCTCTGAATGAATAGGTATTACAATGATCATGGACAATATAAATATCACGTGTAACGTCCATTTCACACCTATACCAGTAGTTGTTGGGAGCACTAAGCGCGGAGTTGTTGACGAGTATTTTTACCTGGGACATATATTCCGACTAGGTGAGTGAAACTTCGACCGAGAGGTCAATCGACGGACAACTTGGAAGATTACGACACATTTTCTCGTCAGATATACCTAAAAATTTGAAAATTAGATTTTACAACCAGTGCATGTTGGATGCGACTTAGTATCTGAGTCGTGGTTCATACTGCTGGCCGTATGAGGGAGCTCAAGGCTGCTAAGCGAGCTATGGAAACGGCTATGTCGGAGTTTCTCCGCGTGATAAACGTAGAAATGAGGATATCCGCAGTAGAACCAGAGTAACCGACATAGCCTAACGGATTAGTAAGCTGAAGTGACAATGATTCAGCTATATAGTGCGAAAAACCCACAACTGAGTTGGCACGGCAAGTCTCTCGAGTTGCAGCCCAGTACCGGTAGGCTAATTATGGGGCGGCCCTCCACGAGATGAAGTGACGAATTGGTAAGACATGCAGGAAGTCGATGAATGCAAGTGGCTCAGAAACGTGCTTTGTCCAGGGCAGTAAAGAAGATGATGATGATATCACAATCACAATATCATCGTAATAGTTATATAGTAATATGCTTTATTCCATTCGGAAGTGTAAAAAAAAACTTTTAATAAAATGTAAAAACCAATTTGAAAGTACTAAAAAGAATCCTCCATAAACTCCTTTTCAAAATATTAGATTATTTAATTTTTTTAATTTCTTTAAGGCGACTTTTACTTTTTTTATAAAGAAAATTTTATAAGGTCTATTTCCAAAAATCATCTGGCACAGTAAAAAGTTTATTATCAAACGCCTACAACCAATTAATTTATCAAATAATTAAAATAAATATGGAATATAATATGTTTTAAAGAATACTTTAATATGTAAACTTAAAGTACCTGGCAACCGAGCTTCACTGAGCGTTAGTAAAAATATATAATTTTCCCTTTTTAGCAATTGCATCTATTTAGATAAACTTGGGAAGTAAAACTTTATCTTAGTAGAAAATATAATCCAAATTGTAAACGCCACTAGCTGCCCCACCAAAGATTGACTGGACTAGGGCCCATCAGTAGTCCCATCGACGGGCAGCAGAGGACGGGGCCCAACGGCCTATGGAGACTTATCATTCTACACAATAGATATAAGGCTAGGTAAAAAAAATAGTACGTACCTGGTTCCGAAGCTAAGGCTGCCCCAAGGCTCGGTCAGGCGGTAGGTAGGTGTAGGTGTATGTAAGTGGTGTGTAGTAGTGTTTATATATGTAACCTGACCTGACTGAGGTGATTGGGCAGCGGCCTGGTCCGATGCTGCCCCACAATGGGATTTCACTCCAGCTGACGTCACCAACTTCTTTCTTCATCTCACTATTTCAGTCTATCAACTTTATTGTACACTGTTTTAATCCATCAAGTTTATTGTACATTTAATTAACGTCAAACTCAACTAAACCCCATTTAATCGTAATCAAAAACGTAACACATGGCTCGGCTAATAAACGGTGGATCAAAGTTCACTTCCGTTTTCACTCAGCAACAAATTATATCTAGAACCGAACGCGATCTTCTCTATGGTCACAAATTTCCACGTTACAAACAACAACTAAATTCCTTCGTACGATATTAATTACTACGCCCGCATTAAGAATCAAAATCAGCCTAGCTGACACGCAAACTAACTACATAGTCAACACACAAAAGCGGCACTTAACGCGACGGTATAATTAAACATTAAAATCCAAAAACAATTAACCGGGCCACGCCCTCGAAATGGAATGCGAGCATCAAATTCCAGACTGTATGTCTTCTCGACGTACTCGCAAGGTTCCACGTCACACAAGCAAGTTAAATATTGCAAAATGCACTTCCACATGCAATCACTATACAATTGACGTAATTACTTTCAAACGAAATTACTTTAATCAGTCAAATTCAATACAAGTCTCTTGTCACGAACGTACAACTCAGACAAACTTAATCGAGGCGGTCTCCACGAAACCCCAAATTCAATAGCGAATTAAACGCGCACAAATACTCAAAATCTAGACCACAAAACCAAAACTGGTCGCGCGAAACCGCTGCAGCGGTCACCACAAAATACGTTAATCGACCGCGCCGTTGCTATCAAGCTACTGATTCTCGCCCACGAGGCCGAACGCCGGGAAGCGGTACACCGCTGCCCCCTCCCCCCCCCCCAGCGGCGCGCATGTCACCTCACATCATCGATTAGTCAAACGCGATCGGATGGCGTTTCAAATGCCCACGTTTGGGACTAAACACAAATGGTAGCCGTTTTCGAGAAACTAAATAACATATTATATATTATGTATAATTTATATATATATATATATATATATATATATATATATATATGTCGGAAGTATAGTGGGTATAGTACAGAGACTAATTTTGTAGTTAGGAATAATAATTAATTCGTTTACACGAATTAATTATCCAATGAGTCGAGGATATACTAGTAACGGAATACGACAAGTGTACCGTTCCACGTCAGAGCCAAGACTGTCTTAACGGCGGCCGCTCAGTCCGTTTTATACAAGCAGGACGGGCGGTAACGCAGGTGCGATGCCGCAGGTGTGCGGTACACGTGTCGTTTACAAGAATTCTGTCTTGCTAGACCGACGCCACCGCATCTACAACGGTGCAGGTGCCGTCACGGCCATACTGACATGCGTGCGTCCTCGCACGCGCTCCATTACAATTTTAGTTATCTGTAACAACTGTAATCTGTAAAACATCGTTCGATTATCCTGACAAAACAGCGTCTGGTCCGGTCTATACTGACCCTTCAGACTCTAGTGATAATCAGTTTTGTTCCGGCACTAAGCCCTACAAAACTTTTATCAACTTTATGCTAGATCGGAATGATTAGTCTGTAGCTTTTTCTATTTTCTCTTTTTTTTTTTTCAAGTACTGTTTTCGCTAGTCCGGAATCACTATTCCCTATAGCTATATCACTGGACCGGCACAAAGCCCTGCAATGATTGTAAGAACTATTCTTTTTTCTTAATCTCTTTTTTTTTCAGTACTATTTATGCTAGTCCGGAATCACTATTCCCTGTAGCTTTATCATTGGACCGGCAAACGCCCTGCAATGATAGTAAGAACCACATTTTTTTTTTACTCTCTTTTTTTTTTCAATTCAGTATAGAACAGTTACAGACCAATCATACCGCAAACATGTCCCCGTCACAATCACACAAAAGTGTATCGTGAGGGACGTAGTGACACGATAACACCCAAGTATGTAAACCAATAGCAACACGACACATATCCCAGTGCAGCACAGACCAGCCTCCCTGCAACTTCATGTTCCTTTCCTACTAGAATAATTACTTCGCTAGAGTGTTGCAACGTCTCTAGTATTTTCTAGATGCACAGACACGGCTACCTCTGACTGTCGCACGTCCTCGTGCGGTTGACAGTGAACAGCATACGGTCTATCAGATATCACCACCTGCTAACAGATATTAACTCTTGTTAAATATTACAACGGTCGACCATCCCAGACTTCATTTAAGTCATGGACGCGCTGATATGGCCACCTCCAGGCAAACGCACTCCAACTTTCCGTTCTGCTGCGTTCGTGCCACATTCGCGCTAGCAAGCCGTCGCGCCGTAATGGCGCTAGCGAATCGTCGCACTGCTTTGCAAAATTAAAAATTAAGAGAAATGGAGATAAATGTATTGCGAACCATGGAATTCCAAGATTCTCTTAAGAAACGGCAACTGTATGCCATTTGAAAACATTGCAAAAAAGGGAAACTATGTGTAAAGACAAATACCATCACATATTTCAAAGGGAAGGAGGCAACTGCGCATAATCTACGAATGCCGACCAAGCCTCAGACGTTCATTTACAGCACCAAAGGACCATGTGTTCGGCGGCCGCTTGAATTGTCTTGCCGTAAGATCTGCCGATAAGTTACAGACTGTAGCGGTGTAGGCTCAATCTTACTAGCGCTCGGCCGTACCTGACCATATTCGATTAGCCGTCACAACTACTTCCTCATTGATCATTGTTGTAGAGAGACTTCTACGAATCTGTCGACATCAAACCCCAATCTTGTCGACCACACAGTATTCGGAGCAAACTGCAACACTGATCAACACATTAGAACACAAAAATGTCACTTATTATTTTCAATCCATAGCGTGTTAAAGTTAATCCTTTATTGTAGTACAACCCTTAAACGTTTTGAATTTCAAAATATAACTGATGATAATCATGTTTCGCATGAACTATCAAATTACAACAAAACGAGAGCAGCAGGAGCACCTGAGGGTTTACAAGCATCGTCGGGGTTGTAGTCATCATGATCTGCGTGAAAAACAAATTGTTAACTATAAGGACAACATACACAGTTGCCTGTTCTCTCATCTATCACACATACGAGGCCCTAAAACAAAAATTCGTTCTCATACCTTGGACTATAATAAAGCACTTCGCTTTCACAAGTAAACATAGGTCTTCATACGAAGTATCTGACACATACTCTTACTTGAACTTGCGAGATCCCACGTTAACTACGTGAACCACATTAAAAACGTGAACCAGGACAGCGCCTGCCAGGACAAAGCCTAATACATGTTCAGAAAACATTACCGTGCACACAGCATACGACTTCCGCGCACACAGTGTGACTCCCACGCATACAGAGTACACGACTTCCGAGGCATCGCCATGTACAGCATACGCGCGCTCCGGGATGGCGCCTGCGTATACGCGCATACGCATCTGCTGAAACCAGGCCATGTTACAGCTGGACCTGGCAGTCCGTTACGACCAGCAAGGCACACACTCACGCACTTGTAATCACATCACACGTACTACTGTAACACATAAAAGAAAACATTAAAAATACTCAGTCGGAACTTGATTTCAAGAAATGCAGCACTACTCTTGGTACACCATTCGCCTTTCTAGGGCACTAAATACTGAGCTGCGGCTACACGACAACCTCTGGTATGGTCCGATCCTCATGTAAATTTAAATACTCTCTTCAATGTCAGAACCAATTGGCTCTACTTCACTTTCATCAGTTATACTTCGGTTTTCCGGCATTTTTCGCAACCAATTAAAAATGTAAACACTCATTCTTACAAAATAGTTTCTGAGCCAATGTTTAGGATAAATTTACTTTCCTCATGTATCTAATGGTGATCAGTAGCAGCGACAAATAATAAGTCCGCGGCGTCATAAGCCGACAGCATACTCAAAAGCGAGCGCTACAGCTCCACGCTTTCCACTAAACCATTCCAAGTTTGTAGACTACGTAATGCTCGGAGTAAACTGTAACACTTATCATCACATTAGATCACAAAAACACTACTTAGTGTTTTTAAGTCATAGCACGTTAAAGTAATCATGTTCTTTTTTTCGGTACATCGTTTAAACATTTTGAACTTTAAAACTAGGCCATGTAAATCACACCTCGTGTATCAAATTATAACATTACTTGAGCAAGTTAAACTTCCACTGAATGCAAACTATAACTCATTCAGAATATCTCCAACTTTTCTTTCATTTGTTAACATATTTAGGTACGTCAGAAATAATGAAAATACTTGAGGGTACTTTTAATACAAATCGAACAAAAGGATTTATCTTTTGGCTTAAATAATTTCACTTTATCTTTTCTCTACACTTTAATGATACGACAATATCGTAAGTAGGACAGCAAATTTTATTACCGTATTTAACATGAAAAGAGATCCATCAATGTGAAATGCATTATAGCCTTTACAAATGTAATAATTCTCATACTATTCAAAGATTATACGTGGGCAAAAATGGGGACTTTATCCCACTTCTGATGTCGGAAGTATAGTGGGTATAGTACAGAGACTAATTTTGTAGTTAGGAATAATAATTAATTCGTTTACACGAATTAATTATCCAATGAGTCGAGGATATACTAGTAACGGAATACGACAAGTGTACCGTTCCACGTCAGAGCCAAGACTGTCTTAACGGCGGCCGCTCAGTCCGTTTTATACAAGCAGGACGGGCGGTAACGCAGGTGCGATGCCGCAGGTGTGCGGTACACGTGTCGTTTACAAGAATTCTGTCTTGCTAGACCGACGCCACCGCATCTACAACGGTGCAGGTGCCGTCATATATATATATATATATATATATATATATATATATATATATATATATATATATATATATATATATACAGGGTATTTTTGGAACGCTCCCGAAAACTAAGACAGGCGACAGCACCAAGTACACCTTTGATCATGGGTTACAAATAAAGTCGATCCTGATGAAAAAAAAATCATCTTTTAACAACGTTTTATTAGCTTTACTCACGCGCCATCATGTTAGTACAGCTAAATGAAACGATAATTTCATAAAAAATATCATGAAAATACTGAAACCTAAAACCAGCAGTGGAAACTGAATTGATATCACCTGACTAATGGAGGTTAATGTACGCGCGAACGGTGAAAAACAAACGCTGGCCTTGAACTTGGGCACTGAGCGATTTATCAGATATTGGTACGAAAGGCGCGCGACGGGGGAACAATCCGCCAGTATTAGTGTGCCTGCATGCTATTGGTTCCCGCGCTTTGTTCGCTCCAAAAATACAGTCGCATACACAGCTTACTTTGCGACTCGCGACGATGTTTTAAAAAGGAAGGAAAGAAAAATTATTTATATTTATTGTTTTGTGACTAAACTAGTGATCGAAAAGGTAAATATGATAGGAGAAGGTGAATGGGGAAAATTGTGCAGTAAAGTTAAATGTGTGGAGGAAGAATACCGAAAAAATTACCATGTGATCGACCTGATGACGGAAGCTCAAGCGAAGATGAAAGTGATGATCAAGTAGCATCCAGTAACACCAACACACCATTAACATCTGGCTTCCATGTGACCCAAGACGTCATAATGCACGGCGTGTTACCCTTAGCTAAAGTTTTCTTGTTACAAACTACTTTATATTTTACGATAGAAATAACAAATAATGCTCATGTAAACATTATCCATTTTTAATTCCCACCTCTTCCAAAGTTCTAAGTAGCTAGTAAAACACCTATTATGATTCTACATTAAAACAATTAATTACTATAATATTATAAAACAATAGCCCAATACCATGTAGTACTTTAGAACGTGATTGTACCCACACCCCCTCCGCTATCGACCTGTATCTAGCTCGGTACGAAACACGCGGTCGTAAGAAAAAAGGGCGCATCTAACAATTTATGAATAAATGAGTTAAATATACCATTCGATTCATGATAAGAAGGCGCATCTACTAAATTTTTTTAATATTCACAAATATCAATATTTTAGAAATTATCGTAAGAATTTTAGACGTAACTGTTGATCACAGATGACTTTTTTTAGTAGAAAAGACTTATACAAATTCAACATAAAAGAAAAGACTTATTTAACCAGTTGCTACGTCATCTTTAACAATATTTGCATCGATTACTTAAATTTCAATTATTCTTGGTCTTGTCTTATTATTCTATACCTTATTATTAAGAGCTTATATCTTATTGTTAAGAGCTGGTGTTTCACATGTGGTCCCATATAAATTTGATCGAGGTCAGACCAATAGTTTTTGAGTTATCCTTAATTATTTATATTAAAGTCGGTTGTACAAAATTTTTAATTTTTAATTATTATCGTAGTAAGTCTAGTATGATATCCCCTTTAAAATCATTACTTTTTAAAATTATTATTTTTTGTGTCTCACTACCAATGCTTTTCTAATATTTATTAAAAAAAAAAGTAGTAAATTACTATTAGCGTCCTTTCTACTTCAAATGACCTTTCCAAAAGATGTAAAATTGTTAAATGAATGGCAGTTTTTTTTTAATTTATTAGGTTGGAAAGACGCACATAGTTATATGCGTCTTTCCTTCGATGTTTTTGTGTTGCCAGGTGTATTTTTTAAGCTAAGATGAAAAGGAAAATTCGTTTTATTTAAATAAATAAACAAATTATCAAAAAATTTGTTCGTCCTTAAAATCTTCATGTCTCTACGTATTTTCATATAGATACCTTTTAATATAGGTACTTTAGACACAGGGTCTGAAAGAAAAATTCATCAATTTATTTTTTATTTCCATTTTACGTTTTTGTTAGTTGCGTCCTTCTTTATGTAACCCGACGACGGCAGAATGTAACCCGGCCGGCTCGTGTCGCCTCACGCTGTGACGCAGTAGACAAAGCAAGGAGTAAAGTATTCTGTGAGACAAAGAGTATAATAACTGTCCTAGCAGTAGGTTTCAGTTTTGTTGGGGTTCGTTATTAATTGTAGTTTTTGAAACAGTTCCGTGTTGATTTTGTACACGCGTGCGTGAGCGACAGCGCAATCGTATTGTTATTACTTGTGATTAGGTGTTGGTATTATTCCTGTTGTTACGTTTTTTGTTTTAATAATGCTTAACGCTTACTTTTATAGTGATTGTGAATACAGCAACATGTTATCCGAACCCAGGTACACGAAGTATCGCCAAATAAATTGTTAAGACGTCGGGATGCGTTTGTGCAGTGCACAAAGTGTTGAAGCGTAACCGAATGCGCCCATACAAATTGCACAAAGTGCAAGCTTTAGTTCCCGGCGATCACGTCCGCCGACGAGTTTTCTGCCGTTGGTTATTATACCAGCGACAACGTGTGCCTGGTTCCATTGAGCACATTATCTGGACGGATGAGTCGACATTTACCAGAAACGGCCTGTGGAACCGAAGAAATACACACGTGTATTCAGAGGTTAACCCGCACGCTGTTCGACAAACCGGGCACCAAACCCGATGGTCGGTTAACGTATGGGCAGGTTTATTTAAGGATCGCATACTGGGACCAGTGTTTCTGCCACAGCGACTGAACAGACAGCGATACCATGTCGTGAGGTTCGTCCGTTAGCGCCTCAATGAGCTATTTGATGATCGCTGGATCGGCAGACTAGGACCACACGCTTGGCCACCTCGCTCACCAGATCTGACCCCGTTAGCCTTCTTTTTGGTATGTGAAAGAAAGGGTTTTTAATCGTGAGTGTGATAGTGCTGACAAAATGCGCCAAAGGATCGTGGATGCTTTCGAGAAACTATGTACGGACTGTGTCGAAGACCACACGATGATGCCCCGCCTGCACCCAAATCTACCTTGAAATGAATAGAGCACAATTTGAGCTGCATCTCATAAGACCACGGAGGATTTAGAGCGGTAAGCTGTTTCATAACTATTTTTTTTGAATAACTTAGTACTGAACTAATCTGAATAGGTACATAACTGAATACATGAGAATAATAAACATACCTACACGATGAATAAAAACGCATGACTCCAACCTTGGTTACATTTCATTTAAGTATTTTTTCATTAGCGTATGTAGTGGTATGGCCCGCTAGTTGCGGGCCGCGCGAATTTGCGTTCGCGAGTACATTGACCTTTAGTCAGGTGATACAATTCAGTCATTCCACTGCTGGTTTTATGTTTCAGTATTTTCATGATATTTTTTATGAAATTATCGTTTCATTTAGCTGTACTAACATGATGGCGCGTGAATAAAGCTAATAAAACGTTGTTAAAAGATGATTTTTTTTTCATCAGGATCGAATTTATTTGTGACCCATGATCAAAGGAATACTTGGTGCTGTCGCCTGTCTTAGTTTTCGGGAGCGTTCCAAAAATACCCTGTATATATATATATATATATATATATATATATATATATATATATATATTAATATATATAAGAATTTCTCGATTATAGCAAGATGTATATTGCTATTATTACCATAACCAAATTGTCAGTTCCATTTGTATTTGCATAGCTTACTCTCTGTAGATGTTAGATAGCATAACAACAAGATTAACTAGTTTTAGGATTTGTGATTTTGTCGTGAATATTATTTCCATAATATCATATAACATACAATATTTTATTACAGTGTTAGTTCAGGAGTAACTTCTTATAACGCGATCAACCTGAGTTCGATGCCAACTAGCACCAATACAATTATTAATTGCAATTTTCGGATTTACTGCGTTTTTAATGTTGAGAGAAACTTTGTTTACGGGATATAAATATTACGAATATGTGAAAGTGAGTCCGTCAACACGCACTGAATGAGCTCCGCGGACTGATGCTCCACAACCCCTCCAGAAACGAAAGGAGCCTCTGCCTAGAACTGCGTGTGAATATGTAAATGAATATTATATAGGCTGTATATTTACTTACTTTTATTATTTTTTAAACAATTGCTCTACTCTACCACGTTCTCACAGAAAATTATCGTAAAATAGCAAATTAATGCTGCTGTATTTTGTATGGTTAATACACAAAATCGGATACCCTTATTAATGGATACGAGACATTCTATTTTAGTCCTCAGGGGTGACAACATATCTGCATTTTGATGCTTATTCGACGATAAATGTAGATATCTATGGGCCGCAATATCCACTTACTATCAGATAAACAGTGTGTAAAAAAAATGTAAGTTCGTTTGTCACTTAAATTTTATAAAGAAATCCCTCGTGTAATATATTATTATTGTTTTGCAGCTACAAATCAAGTTTGTTTCTTCCTTTCAAATTTATATTATTAGTTCTATAAACTGTTCTTTAACTTTTCCAACCAATTGGTGAAGTAGTTTATGCATTCACTTTATACGATCACTTTGAGAATTCAACCCTCGTAGTAACTGCTTTTATTGCGATGTTGTGAATGGAGGTAAAACTTTTTTATCATTGATTTACTGCATGGGATATAACTGAACTTATGACAATTTTTTTTGTGATATGGGCTTAATAAAATCAAATGTTCCGATTTTATCAGTCCTCACACAAAAAATAAGCCCACTAATATACAAAAATGCGCCAATTGACAAGCATTTCTCAAAATAATAATAATAATGATAATAAGCATTTATTCATTACAACCAATAAAGTTAAAATGAGTACATACAGAAATCACATGAATTACATAATGTAGTAATGAATGGGCTCTAGCTCAGTATAAATGTTGCAGTTGCCTACAACGCTGTTATTCTGCCAGCGTCCAACATATCAACAGTACAGTACGCGCGCATCCCTGCTCATATTGCCTTTAATCACAACTGTTCATATTAGGGTATATACCGTGGATACCCGAGTATTAGCCAGTTCAAATTAGTAATCAAATATATATATTTTTTATTATCATTGTTTTTTGTAACATTTTTTATATAAATAATTATTACAACAATATAACTAATAAAAAGTAACATAAATTATAAAATAATATTGATCTTAACAAGCCTAACTTCTTTAATCTCATATAAGTTGTTTCCCCACCTACTATATAGCAATGTTTATTATTTATTTTAAGTATTTACAGGGCGGTCCTGCAATTAGGTAAAAATAAGCCGAGCAAAACATTTCCTAATTCCTATATAATATTGGAGAGTTTCTATGGACACATTATCGTTGGATCCACACGTAAGTGTTAGTAACGATCCAAGAGCGAGTCTTATCCGACACTATTCCGATGATATCCGGGACGTCAGTCTGAGCGAGATTAGAATGGCTCTCCAGCACCTTAAAAAACGGCAAGGCCCCAGGCGAGGATGAATTTACAGCGGAGCTTATGAAAGCGGGTGGAAAACCGGTACTTGAAGTCCTTCAGAAGCTCTTTAATTCCGTCCTCCATGGTGGCACTACACCGGAGGCGTGGAGCATAAGTGTGGTGGTCTTATTCTTCAAGAAAGGTGACAACGCTCTCTTGAAGAACTACAGACCGATTTCCATCCTAAACCGCGTCTACGTGCTGTTTTCGAGAGTCATTACGAATCGTCTCGCGCGCAGACTTGACCGACTTCCAACCTCCCGAACATACCGGTTTCCGAAAAGGCTTTAGCACCATAGACCACATACATACCCTTCGGCAAATTGTACAGAAGTCCGAGGAGTACAATTTGCCACTATGTCTGGCGTATGTGGACTATGAGAAAGTTCTGTCGAAATTTGGGCGGTGCTGCAGTCCCTTCAGCGATGCCTAGTTGACTATCGGTATATGGAAGTGCTGAAGTGCTTGTACAGTAGCGCTACGATGGCTATTCGAGTACAGAACCAGAGTACGAAACCTATGCAATTGCAGAGGTGTAAAACAGGGTGACGTTATATCCCCGAAACTCTTCACCGCTGCATTGGAAGACGTTTTCAAGCTTCTGGACTCGAAAGGATACGGTATTAACATCAATGGCGAGTACATCACTCAACTTGGATTTTCCGACGATTTAGTCCTTATGGCAGAATCGCTGGAGGACCTAAGCACTATGCTCAATGACCTCAATAGTGTTTCCCAACGGATAGATCTTAAGATGAACATGGACAAAACAAAGATCATGTTTAATGTCCATGTCACACCTATGCCGGTAGTTGTTGGGAGCACTAAGTTCGAAATTGTTGACGATTATGTTTACCTAGGACAAATAGTCCGACTAGGTAAGTCCAACTTCGACCGAGTGGTCAATCGACGGCTTCAACTCGGTTGGGCAGGCTTCGGGAAATTACGGCACATCTTCTCATCTGTGTGACCTATGGTGTTGTTAGGATTTCGAATGATTAACACACCTAGGAAAGCCAAAGAATTATTTGCCTCTAATTCCATAGTAAATTGAATTTTAGAGTTTATGGAATTGAGATGTTTAGTCAAAGTCCTCCATTAAAATATCGGCGACATTGGGAGATACTAGTGAGCCCATCGCAATACCATCTACTTGCTTGTAAAACTCTTTCTTCAACAATAGATAGCCAGATATAAGGCAATGTCTAAGTAATACTGCATATTCTGCTGGCATGTTGTTTTCCTCTAGTTTCCTAGTTACAATTGAGATGCAGTCTTTAACAATGTAAATAGAGACTGAACATCAAAACAAACCATGGCTTCATTGTTACAGTGAGCACGAGGGATATGTGACAGCAAACATATGGCCGCCGAGCTTCAGCACTTCAAGCAGGTTCTGCACGACAACAAGCTTCGGGTCCCACGACTACGTCACAGTGACCGAGTGAAGCCGACCACAGTCGAGCGTGTGCCTGCTGAGCTACCACATGACAGAGGTGTCACAGACATGATTGGCTACATCTTGAAGCGAGCTTCAATTAGAAAATTCTTCGAGCCGCCAAAGAAGATTAGTCAGTTCTTACCATCCATCAAGTGCAATATTCCTCTACAATATGTAGAAGGGTACAAGCTTGATTGTGAATCTGGTATCTCATATATAGGGCAAACAAAGCGATCTCTCAAAACCCGCGTAAAACAACACATAGCTGACGTGAAACACCAACGTTCCGGGAAGTCTGCATTTTGTGATCATATCCTAGATGGTCCTCGCCATTACATTATATTTTATAAACTACAAATACTCGCGAAAGTACTTCGATTCCTGCCAAGTATATTATGTGAGGTTATTGAAATTAAAAAAAAACCTCCTAATTTCAATAGAGAGGGAGGCTGGGTACTACCACCTACTTGGGATCCTGTAATTAATAAAATTAAAACTAAACCCAAGCATACCACTGCAAGACTTCAAGACACAGTAAGTTCATTCTGCGTAGATCGGACCAAAATTAATAATTTACAAAGGTGAAAGTACTCCGGGTAGACTCTGATATCGGGATGTTAATCACCTCAGTGACCACTCATGGTCACGGGGGACTGAGATGGTCGGGAATCAATAAAAAACAAGTTAATTAAACGCGATAAAATCCTTAATGGTAGTTGTATTCAATATTTGTCCATGTGCAATTAATTTATGTAAACTTCTTCTCCACGATACAGCAGAATTGTTGCTTTGGGGGTATTTTTATTAATGAAAAAGGACGAAAAGGAAAAATTTACTAAATACTTTTTGCATCCTTTAAATTTTTCCGCTATAATTATACAGTGCAGTGAGAAATTCATTTCAATATCTTTAGATTAAACCTGCTGCTTCAAACCCCCGTTACGAGCCGGTTTATCGGGAAAAGGGACACATTTTCAGTTACAAGCTACAATTACCGCCAGATACATGACAACTCAAAGCATACACACTAGTAGAAATCTTTTTTAACATATTACGTCTACTTAGTACACGACAATTCCACAAAAAGTTGTTGAGCATATTGGTTTAATAACAATGAGGGTTTCTTATATGTAATCTCAAGTTTTAGAATTTGTTTGAAATTAATAAAATTACAACATTTATATAATTAGAACCATATACTTAGAATACACTAGCGTATAGACTGACAAGGGAGAAGAAAATTGCAAAGGGCAAAAATGCAAGATGCAAGATATCTTATGACTCTGTAACAGATTTTGAATGACAGGTCGGCACAAGTCGGCACGCAAGAAATAAGCTCTTACATATTTTGTAATTTTTTAGATTATAATAGTTGTAATGTTTATAATTCATAGTTTTCTAAATGGTTACAAGTTCCGTGAGTGACTGTGGTGTCAATAATATAAATATATTGAATAAAACTATTTTTACGGATTTTATCGCGTTTAATTAACTTATTTTATATTCCCGACGTTTCGGTTGCTGTATAAATATACTTAAAAAATTACGTATAACATGATTATACGTAAATTTTTAAAGTAGTTTAAATACACACCAGTTTTCACTAATAACCTTATATTATACTTCCAATTTTCCAATAATTTTATGTCAAACTTCAATTTAAAAAAAATTTGGAAATTCTAAAAGTTTACGACTCATAATGCTCATATGATCATCATACAGGTCACTCCATAAAATCCAAGACGTTAAGTATAAATATACTTAAATAATATTAAACTGACGCACTTCGTTTAAATTAATACCAACCAATATTCAGCCAATAGCGTAACAAAGAACATAAAATTAACATCAGCCACTAATGAATTCAGCCAATTATTACATATATGTGTTAAAATATCATTTTTTCGTACAGTTTAATAAAAATAACACTTCAAAAGATTTAACGACATACAATTTACTTAATATGATAATTTTCAACCACAATTTGAGTATATAATATTGGATATAAATTTGATTTTATAGCAAATATTTGTTAAAATCCTCACTTTTAAGACATGTGAAGCCTAAATTTTAATGTATGATGTTTTTAAAGAACGTTTTCTTTCGAATAAAATGGCTTTGTAAACCGCCATCTACTCCATTCCATTGGTAAAGTCATTTTATGGAACGAAAATTGATCGACTCTCACGGTGGACGTAAGGAAGTCGCTAGATGGCATAGTACGGATAATACAAATCATTAACGGCGTGGATTGTTTTGAATGGACTGGAGTATGATAATTTTATTCAATATGATTATTTTTTTCATACGTGGTAGAGTCATGCTGCAGCTATACTAGTAGTAGTTCCAACAGTGGTAGAGCCAAGCGGCAGCTTTTGCTGTCGCACGGATGGGCCGGCTCGGACCGGGGTGGTACCACGACCTCACAGAATATCAGCGTGAAGAAGAGGTTTACCTCTGCGTTTCGCTTGGTGAGTGCAGGTGGCCGGAGGCCCTTTTTACTGGGAATGAGGCATTCCATCTTAGTCCTCACGGGTGACAACGCATCTGGATTTTGATTCGCAAATGAGGATAGATGTAGATGTCTATGGGCCGCAGCAACCACTTACCATCAGGTGGACTGTGTGCTCGTTTTTCACCCTTATCCTAAAAAAAATATAGTTTTAGCACGAATGGGTCGCCTCAACCAGGGAGGACCACGCTCTCGCAGAATACCAGCGTAAAATGGCAGCTTGACTCACAGGAGTGTTACGTATTGTGAGTATAGAGAACCGGAGACCCATTTTACGGGAAAATAGGCATTCCATCTTAGTCCTCACGGGTAACGACGCATCTGCATTTTGATTCTATATTGAGGATAAATGTAGATGTCTATGGGCCATAGTAACCACTTACCATCAGGTGGACTGTGTGCTCGTTTGTCACACTCCAATAAATTCTTTTTTAACAATTTTGTTAATTTTTTTAACTGTCTATTTCAACATTTAAAATATATATTAACCATCTTTACTATACAGTATATTATCTATGGCCCGGAGTGAGGAAGGCAAAGTGTATTTAGTAAAATAACACAAAAAGTAACAAACTCGGCTCATCTAGTTCTCCTCGTCGATGAGTATAAGTGGCAGTCTTCAAAGTACAGTTTTAAGTCACGCTATCAAGCCCGGAGGTAAGGTCTTATCATCATCATCTAGTTTTCCTCGTCCAGGAGTTCTAGTAGCAGATACCGATACACCTTCAGGTCTATAAAGTCCAAGACGTATAAGTATATTTATTTATATATAAATCCTGCGTGCTTTTAGCAAAACAAACTATTGTAATAAAAATCTGTGATAATATAAATAATAATATCTCACCTTTGTAAAGTGTGTATTACATTTGGTTTTGGAATATTTTGTATTTCTACGGCGATCGATATTTTACCGCGGTAGAAATACAAAATATGCCAAAAACCAAATTTACCAAATCAAACTAACAAAAACGGAGTAGGAAAATTGTAGTTCAGCCGGCTGTTAAGACTTTTTGAAAATCTTAGACGCCATTGTTCGCGCCTGTCGCCCGAGTATGTGTTAAAGTATAACATACTGTATTCATTTTTTTTTTCAATTTTACTAGCGTCCACTGCGTTGGATTTGAAAATAATGCTTTAAAAAGCTACTAAAATCCTATGTTGTCCTAAAACAAGGAGGTACTGTAGGTTTTATAAATATGTTCACCGACTTCTCAGAAATGGCTGGACCGATTTTAATGATTCTTCTTTTAATTATTAGATTGTACAGTCACTAATAAATGTGGAGAAAAAGCGTCGCCCCTAAGAGTGAAAAAATAGGGATTTACCTTTTAAACTTCTTGGACGAAATTATGGTTGTTACCTTAAGCTTGTGACATTTGAATGTATATATATGAAAATAATGATATCATATTTACAAAAAAATTAAAACAGTTCCTAACTAATAAATGCTACTATAGTACTAATGAATATGTTATAAATAACACATATATAGGTTAAACAAAATAATCACTCATTTAAATTGAATTCTATTTCAATAAGTCACAATGACATTCTTATAAGTAGTTAAATACGCTTCCTCTCTCCTGGCGCCTAAATTGCGTGCCCAACAGGGTCCATAACACTGGTCTCACATTATGTTATAACATCTTATGTACATTATTGTTTAGCAATAAATGTTTGAGTCTGAGTTTGAGATTGAGCAGCACACTAGCAAAAACGGAATAGGTAAATTGTGTAGTTCAGCCGGCTGTTAAGACTTTTTGAAAATCTTAGATGCCATTGTTCGCGCCTGTCGCCTGAGTATGTGTTTTTAAGTACACTCATACTCTATTCATTTTTTTCAATTTCACTAGCGTCTACTGCGTTGGATTTGACAATAATGCTTTAAGAAGCCATCAAATCCTATGTTAGTTTTTAGTTTTACTAACCGAATTCCAAAAGCGAGGAGGTACTATATTCGCGTAGGTTTTATATATATGTTCATCGACTTCTCAGAAATGGCTGAACCGATTTTAATGATTCTTCTTTTAATTATTAGATTATACAGGGTTGGTAACTTATAAATTTGAAGAAAAAACTTCGCCCCTAAGAGTGAAAAAATAGGGCTTGACCTCATAAACTATTTGGACGAAATTATAGTTGTTACCTTGAGGTTTAGGGTTGTGACATTTATTAGTCCCTTCAAAGGATTAAAATAATTAAACTTTTCAAAGCCAATTCAAACATACTTAAAAACAAAAAAATATTCCACCAAATATGTTGTGGAGACTCAAAACTATAAGGAAAAAAGGCTGCAACGCTGCGTGCATTAACAGTGATGCAAAAACTAAACCCATACTGTCTTAGTACTTGTTGAGTCAATTAATAGAATCGGGCGTTATTTTGTGAAAATCTATAATATTAAATATCTTAAAAAATTATTTGCAAAGTCAACTTAATAAAATATAATGATATGTCTTACCTAGTTTGAAGAGCACCTCTCGCCCTCCTTCAATTGCGTGCACTATCCTCGTCACCACTAACCTCAGCACCACTACTCCCAGCACCATTACACTAGGAAATACACACCACCGTCGATAATACGACACGAGTTTCGCCTCTAGACGAGGCATCCTCAGATGTTGTATTGAATGGCCGCTGACTAGTTTAGTCCCCAAAATAGGGAATCATTAAGATTCCCTATGTGGGGGACTAAACAACTTTCATCAGAAAAGAGGGGAAATTTTCGCGTAAATGCAAGGAATTATAATATGAATTCTAAAATATTTCTTGTTACTAAAGCTGCCGTAGAAACAAACCACCTTTTTCACAGAACTTTTTAAAGGACACACAACTTATGAATAGTGTTTTTCCTCTCAGTTACTTGAGTTATAAAAATTAGTAGTTTATATAAAACATGGCAATAAAACATCCTATAAAACGAGAGCGCCCGTATTCAGAGAGCGTGTGAAATTGAGTCATATTTTATAGTCAGGAATGGCTTTACTGTTGAGTGGAGATAAGATGTTTGAATTATATTCGACAAAAAAGTCAAAGCTTTTCTCGTAGGTATAACAGTAATGCTGTGTAACTAGATCAAATGAAAATTTTTTATGTTAAAAATTAGTCATTAATAACAGTTAGGGACTTACATTAAAAACAATCATTAACACAGAACAGTTTTTAATTATTCCTTTTTCAATATGCATTTGTTTGCTGGTTCAATACCGTGTAGTGGCGTCATAATTGCCACTATCCTATATCATCCCATGTGTGTAATAAGGACAACAGAGGGAACCGGAAGCAGGAAATTGGTAGCAGTTGACTTTACATAATGAAACCTGCGGTTCCTAATCCGCCTGCAAACTATGAGGCAATCTACGGGGGTGGTCTATGAGCAGCAGTGGACTTTATAGACTTTGACGGTAACGGTATTAAAGTAAAATTAAATATATTACTGTTACGGCCTACGGCTGCTCCCTTAAAGGATCCAATCCTCAGGGGCCCATGAGCTGAAGACTTCCCGAACAGACGTAGGTCGGGCCTCAATGTGGCCACGTGGAATCTCTCTAATTACACTAAAATATATGGGGGAGCGTTATACTACGGCCAGTCGACCGGAAGGAATTTGGACGAAGCTTACTTACCTATATCCAAGGCGACTGGTCCCTCCGGAGTCGGTCAGGTCGCATGTGGTTGTGTAGTGCAAGGGAAAGAAGGGTGATGTGGTGTGTATCTGGGTGTGACTGATGGTGATTGAACCTAGACCTTGGCCGTCGGCAGCAGCCCGAGCGTCGACACCGCTCCAACTTGAGGGGGCCTTCCGAGGTTGCCCACAGTCACTTTCTTCTCTCGTCACGATGACAGTCACTTAACTCTATCGTACGATTAACTAGCTTACAGGAGCCACTAACTATCGCTGGGTATAAGGTGGTAACTCACAAAACGCACACGGAGTTTACAGGATCAAAGGTCACTACCGTTTCGTGTTGCAACAGTTAGTTCTAGAATATCGTGAGGCCGCACTAGCTAATATTGCCTAATGCATTTATGCCGATTCTGAGTCAAACACAATGAGTCCCTGGGAAACTCTCCAGCAGGAATGCGCGTCACAATGATAGACCGTATATTTACTGGCCGCGCCGAATTATTCCGAGTTCCCTAACAGAATACAGCGTGCCAATCGTTAGCACCGCTTATAGACGACTGACGCGCTTGCGACCCGCGCGCCACTGCCACGCTCGGAAGAACTTCAGACCGGAATCGCGCCGAGCCGAGTGACATCTGGTGTCGATTCCGACAACAGCGTTTTGCGCGAACAATTACATTATTATTAAAATTAAATTTACATGCGGCGATTAACTAGAATACAGTCCAACTTATAATATTTGGATGCTGTGTCCTATAGACACTTACATCTATCCTCATTTAACAATAAAAATTTAGATGCGTTGTCACTCTTGATGACTAAGAAAGAATATCTTCTTATTAGTTTTAAGGATTTCCAGTTTTCTACATGCATCTTACAAAACACAGCAGCATTACACCGCTATTTTATGGTATTATGGAAGTACGTGTCCTTCTTCTGTCGATCCCACAGCCGAGTGTTCAATGGCCAGTTCATGTTTATCGGGATCAAATCGAGTCGGAAATAAAAGCCATGGTAGAGCGTACGAATCTTTTACTGAAACAAAAGGGTGTCTCTTCACCGATAAAAAGTAACGCTTACTCTCTTATATAAATCTTCTAACTAGCTAACTTCTAAATAAGGAATTACATGTCTCAATTACATTCCTCCCTCCCCATTTTACCATCGCACAACCAAACAATCGAATCGCGGGTCTTCACATTGTTGTTGTTGAAATTACTACACGCATATAATAATTTGAACCGGATATAATAATTTAACCGAATATCGCCTAGAATTTAATAAGCCCGTTCCACGACTTCCGGGTTATAAATGCCATTTTTCAAAAAAATGTCTTAATCAAAACGACGGTATAACCGTTTATACCAAGCATAGTTTTGATTGCATAATAACGGAACCTGAACCAACGGGTGCTAATTATCTATTAATTAAAATTAACCCAGACATAGTCATTTTAGCGGTACCCTCGAAAGTATTATTCGACCAATAAAGGCTAAAACATCTTTCTTATTGCCGATATCAATATTAACATTATAAAAGGCAATGAGGATAAACATTTTGAACCATATCTAAATCTAGCTGCTAGATTGGGTCTCTTGCCTAGTCACACTTACCCCACACGTATAAAAAATTGCCTAGATCATGTAATGACCAACACGATATTAAACACCAAAATAATTGTCATGGAAAGTACTATCACAGACCACGCCTTAATTCTCACCCATCTATCTTTAAATTCCAAACGTAAGCTTGATAATATTTTCATTGATAAAATTAAATATAAGAACGCCATAAAATCAGATGAAACAGTAGATTTTTCATTCATATCTCCTACGTATAATTCAGACATAGCAGCTTATGAATTTGTCATCATATTACCATCGGCTGTAAAAAATAACACATCAAAAATTAGGCTACCTGGATCTAGACGTACTCTTAAAGCATGGATGACACCAGGCTTGATCAAATGCATCCGCCACCGTGATAAACTACACCAAAATCTTTAAAAAAAACCTGATATTGGGATACTAGAAATTTCTTACAAACGGTACAGGAATTTTTGTAATTCATTGTTGGGAAAGCTCAGGCGTCAACGTGAAACACATCTTTTAAAGAGTACCAAAAGCAGTAAAGGAACTTGATTTGTCATTAAATCTATCTCAGGAGGTAATAATATAAATAATTATGCTGATAATCTCATTAGGGAAAATCCTGGTCAAATCGTGGTCAACGTACAGTTACTAGTATGACCCACAGATCTCTTAACTCTTTTGTGCTCTATCCACCAGACGAGACGGAGGTAGAATCTACTTTGTTAAGTCTTAAAAATAATTGTGCTATTGGGTGGGATTCTATTTCTGTCGTTTTTCTTAATATGATAAAAGATATAATTATATTACCGCTTACCAATCTCTTTAAAATTTGTTTTTAACAAGGATATTTTCCAAAGGTGTTCAAAAAGTTTCTCATTACTCCTGTATACAAGAGTGGAGCTCGAGACAGTGTCAAAAACTACAGACCTATATCTGTGCTGCCAGCTGTTTCGAAAATATTAGAAAGGCTGTTGAATAACCGTTTCGTATAATTCCTGACCAAATAAAATATTCTATCAAGCACGAAATTCGGTTTCAGAACGGGTAATAGCACAGAAGATGCGGTAAAAGGCTTGACAGAATTTGTAACCAATAAGTTGGACAAACAAAAAAAATGTTTGGGTGTTTTTCTTGATTTTGCATAGGCTTTCGAAACCGTCTCGATTTCCATTCTTGTACATAAATTGGAAAATATCGGAAGTAGAAATTCGGCACTTTATATTTTTAAAAGCTTCTTAAGTCACCGAGTGCAGAGAGTTAAGATTAAAAATTTCATCAGTTCTGATACTAGTGTCACTTTTGGTGTCCCTCAAGGAAGTATCCTAGGTCCAAGTCTCTTTTTAATTTATATTAATGACCTTTGTCGTATGCCATTAATACATTGAAAATTATTCACTTATGACGATGTTACGGCTATAATATTCTATGGAGAGACTTGGGCTGATGTTCAGATGTTTGTTAAAAGGGGTCTCCAATGTGTGGTACAATGGCTGTCTGTAATCTGATCACGCAAATCTGAAAATTGCGCTCGGAGGACAGAAACTTTCATTATTCATCAACATTTTGCAGAGAAAAACGACGAGTACTATTTTGATGGGCTAGAGAGATGGGAGCATCGCTGGGAGAAGTATGTAAAGTTACAAAGAAACTATGTAGAAAAATAAAAATAAAATTTAAGAAAAAAATGTCATGTATCTTTTTCAGGTCGGGAACTTTTCAAACCACCCACGTACAGTTCAACTGAAGCAGCTAATAAAAGAACAAAATTAAACTTGAAATCGAAAGAAATATTATTTCAATTGAAATGTTACTCAATTGAGAATAATTCAAAATGAACTCCGAGGTAATTAAGACTGAAATCACGGCCATAACGTCGCAGAACTTAATTAAACTCCTGGGATTTTTCTTTTCAGTTACCCTGTCTTTCTCTTTGTAGTCCAATTTCAGGTGTAATTTTAACTTTAATTTTTATTATATTTTTGGGGCTTGTTCCAAAATTTAAAATGTTATGTATAAATAATCTAAAAAAAAATAATATAAATCTGTATATCGATAGATGAAATGAAAAAAATAAATAAACGGTGAACCGATAGCTGCCCAATTTATTATCAACAAAATATAACTGATATATTTAAGTTAATTTGCTACATCTATACAAATAAATAAAATTGAAGTGTCTGTTTGTAATGCCAAAATTACAGTTTTTTTTACTAAATGAATATGAAAGTAAATACGGTACTTATAACTAAAATACAATTTTTAAAATTTTTGTCTGTCTGTTTGTCCCGGCTAATCTCCCAAACGGCTGGACCGATTTTGACGGGACTTTCACTGGCAAATAGTTAATTTCATAAGCAGTAACTTAGGCTACTTTTATTTTAAAAAAGATTTAGGGTTCCGCGCAAAAACATAAAAACCCTATACTAGCTGTTCCACGCGAGCGAAGTCGCGGGGAACAGCTAGTATATAATATTATAGAAAATCATTATTTTAGGTCGTTAAAAAAGTAAGTAATGTGAAGATCGTGACATATTAAAAGCTATCGTGCACCAGAATGCACACAGCCGCTCCGGTTACCTCGGTGTAAGAAAACCCAGCGCAGTGCTTTTAAGTGTTTCCATTACCGTTATGGCTTCTCAAAAGTCCACTGCTGCTATTAAGAGCCCTCTTACATTTCGGCATAACGCAAATTTAGGTATTTAAGCACCGAGCGGGCGGCGAGCTACACGAGCGATACTTTCTTTCATATCTATTCACTCGCTCGCACTATGATATTGTGAGTTTGGCGATTAAACGATTTTGATTTTCCATAATACAAATTTTCTTAGGGTGGAGTTCAGTGAATAGAAAATTTTTTGGTGTGTCATTTTAATTTTATCTTATTAATTTACTATTATATCACTTATTATTTATAATTATATACTATTTTGATATATTTTTCATTATTTATGAAACTTAGTGTTGAAATAAGTACACATTAAATACCAGCGTAAAATAGCAGCTTAATGCTGTTGTGTTTCGTATGGTGAGTGTAGAGAACCGGAGACCTATTTTACTGGAAATGAGGCATTCCATCTTAGTCCTCACGGGTGACAACGCATCTGCATTTTGATTCGCTAACGAAGATAGATGTAGATGTCTATGGGCCACAGCAACCACTTACCATCAGGTGGACTGCGTGCTCGTTTGTCACCCTTATTCTATGAAATAAAAAAAAAAACAAAAAACATAAATATTTTAATTGTTACGCAGCAATCGATTGTTAATAATCGATCACGTCTACTACCGGTAGAGTAGTGGTATAAATAAATAAATAGTACGTTTGCAACCTGTTTTCATAAATAAAACAACCAAATGTAACCAATATTTTTTATATCGGTACTTACAGTCAATTATCATATTTTTTATTAGAAAAATATGTGCCGCAACGGCATTGACCGAGCTTTTCTTGATAGGATAATTTCAGGCAGTACACACTTTTCATAAAAATCTTGTAACTTGGGTAACATATTCAAAATCTAAAATTGGTTGTATTTGTAAATTTTTTGTACTTTTACTGCATAATCTGGGCCATTATATATGGCAAGTATGAAGACATTTTTATTTGCTAAATGAACCTGGCCCTGGATTTGGTAAAACCAGTGATGATTAAGAACCAATGATTTTGATTTATGTTACACCTAATTCAATTAATTTAAAACCTTTAACTTTTTTATTCGAACGGCCGTGTCAATGTCTATTCCGAAGGCTGTAATAGAACATTTAACTTCAATAAGCCCGTCACTGTATAAAATATCAGGTAAAGCCCTCAAGTAACAATGCACTGGGTCAATGAATAGATCACATTTTTCTATAATATTTTCTTGTTTGCTCAATTGAGCCAATGCTACAGACTCGTTGTCTTTTTGATGGAAGAGACGTGATCTAGATTATAACTATATAAAATTGTTTTAAACCTATCGATCAAAAACTGCGGTCTTAGTTGACGACGCTCTCACTCACGCACACAATTGCAGCGTCTATACGGCAATCGACGCACACTACAATAGTATTGAAACGAAGCAGCGCCCGAAATCAACTGACGCAGGTCCAACCTCGACAAACGCTCGCGCGATAGTGATCGCAGATGGCCGGAGCAGTGAAATATATGGTACTTTTATCTAATTAATTAAAAAATAATAGGAATAATTTAAAAAGTAAAAAAAAATAGTAGGGTTTAAGCAAAGGTTAGTAATTATTTTGGTATAAATTTTACGACAAAATGATGTAGAACTTCGGAAATATTGAGGCTTGTATCGAAGCTTTTTCGGTCATTAATTGCATTATATCGATTTTTTTCCTAGCGTGAAAGGCATATAATGAAAATGTATTCTATCATTATTGAAGTGTAGGATATTTGGGAGACAGGCATATTTTTTGATGTTGTTGATATCTATATTCAATAGAGTCTATAAATTAGAGCTCTCAAATCATGTCTTCGAGAGTTTTTGCCTAAACATGCATCGGGAGAATGATTAATACTAAATAAATAAATAAGTTATCTTAAATTCGCTTTGAGTTTATTGTAGTAAAGAAAACGAACTATTTTTACCAAGTAATTGTTATTTCAAGCAATATACGAAAAATAATATTCATGCTTTCATATTTTGTATTGCATGCCTAAACGGCTAAAAATATGTTTTTTCTTTATTTTGCAATGTTTTAAGCAAACGTTATTTCTTGAACCCTATACTAGAATACAGAAAATCTCAATTGAGTAGCTACGTTAACAACAGCACTGAGATTCAAACCAGATTTCCTATCCGAAATGCATGTGGTAGATCCACAGAACCAAATTGCTGTTTTTTGTGCCTTTTCGGCGATATAAAAGTTGAGTAGTAGATTTATCTAACCTTTCAGTGTAATATTAAGTTAGATGAAAGCTATCAGATACTTTTACTACATATAAAGTGAAATAGCTAAGTTTTCGTGGTAGAACCATGCTGCAGCTATATTAGTAGTATAGTTGTAGAACGAATGGGTCGGCTCGACCGCGGAAGGACCACGCTCTCTCGAAGAATAATAGCGTAAAATAATACGAAACACAGCTTAACACTGCTGTGTTTCGTATGGTAAATGTAGAGAACTGGAGATCCTTTTTTATTGAAACGAGGTATTCCATGTTTCTCCTCACTGGTGACAACAAAGCTGCATTTTGGTTCGTAATCGAGGATAGATTTAGATGTCTGTGGGCCGCAGTATTCGACAGTTAAAAATCTTAATTTTTTGTCCGATCTACGCCGAAAAAGCTTATAATATTGGAGCCTTGCAGTTATAGGACCCAAGCAGTTGAAAGCACCTAGCCATGTTCTCTATTGAAATTAGGATGTTTCTTGTTTAGTTAATAATTGCGATAAAATCCGTTAAAACTAATTTTACTCAAATGTGTAGTATTTGCGTAAACAGAAGAAATTATTTAGCTAAGGATAAATGATTTTTATACATGACATTATCCTTTCTGCCTACCAAAATTTTTATTTTTTACCATTAAAAAGAGCGTCCAGTTTCAGAAGTTCCGCTCAACTCCTTGGGGAAAATAGCGTTATGCTATGAATATTGAACTAGTGTAACACTTAACTAAGGTAATATTGCTCCCTGATACAGGCTCATTAGCTTAAAAGGGGGCTACGATCACTAATATAATATAATGTACCCAATGTTTTGAAATAAATATTTATTATTATTATTATTATTATAAGTTAACTTTCGGTTTTTGTTGATAACTAGATACTTAGTTGGATTCATAATAGCTTAAAGGATTTTTTCTTGGATGTACTACATTTTTGTTATTTATAAAAAATCTATCGCTATTTTTATCTAAAGTTTTTAAAATTAAATTTTTGAAGGCTTACTATAATAATATTATACTTTTTTCTAATTATACAAACTGTTTGACAAACGCCAAAATAAAGTTAAATTTTTAGAACACAAGTCTATCGATTCATTATAAACATTCATGATAAATATCAACAATAATTTTGATGTACTCGTAGTTGAGTCAATCCCTATCGTACATGTAAAATATTTTGTTAAAAAATGTATTTACCAAAATCATGCAAATTATCAACAACGTGACTTTTTTCTTTGCAAACTATCTAAATGAACAAAATAATTGAAAATATATATACTCCGCCATTGCCGGTCCCTAGCCCGGATGAGAAAGGACGAGGGGACGGTTCCGCCGGAGAGAGTGGGTGGATCCGGTGGACTAACACACCCACCTGCGCTAGGTACCTGCGCAGTCGAGCGCCGTACGTGGGGATGAAGGAGTCCTGGTGGGTTGAGCCGATCGTCGCTGGGGTATATAGTGGCGAGAGGGAACACGCTCTCTTTGGTCCGGATTTCAAGCTAAACGGTGGCCCTATTTGCTAGCCACAGATAGGGAAATGGCCAAGCGCCCCGTCAGAGGGTCGCGAGGGATTTGAGTAGCGATCGATACTACGAAAGTTACTGATAAACATATTATACATGCCTAAAATATATGTATTATAAATTGAATTATTTTCTTTGGTAGCTATGTATTTCACTATTCGTTCAATTCTTTTTAGGCGTTCATCTAATATTAGTTCATTTTCATGTAAAGTTTCTGTACTATTCGCCAAACTATTCAGCATTTTAGAAACAATGGTGATTTTACTGTCAACATTCAATTGATTCTGCTTTAATTTAGATATAACGGAATCGTATCTAAGAGCATCTTCGTGATCCAAATTACCGGTGATAGTTTTAATGATTGATCCTAGGGGATCTATGAGACCTCTTTTAAACCTATTGCATGGTACAAGTTGTTTAAATTTTTCAATAATTAAATCGCAAGAATAATCGGCGTGGGTTTTCATGGCTTGGAATTCATACACATAAGGTTTATTTATATCAACTAACCTACAAAATTCTTTAAAGTTATTAATATTTAAATCTAAATTTTCCTTAATTCCTAATAAATTTACTTCTTTGACTATAAGTCACCTGTTTGTTTGCTTAAAAGCTTGGCCTTCTTTTACAGGAAGCAGGCCCGGGTTGTTGTCAATTTATTGAAGTTGAAGACTGCGGGTCCAAAGTATATGAGCCATAGTCAGGATGGCCATGCACCACCTGTGGAGGTCGTTTGAAATTTTTAATAGGGACCTTTGTCTCCCGTTCACCTATTTTAACAGGCACGGTATTACGTTCTACAGGGTCTTGAACAACAGCTTTCCTGTACCTAGCTTTGTCCTTACTTTTCCTAATATTGATGTCCTTTACGTACGCTATTTGCCCTTCGTTAAGTACTACATTTGCTTCTCCTCCTTTCCTTTCCCTAGCCTTTTCTTTTTGTTCAATCATTCGATCGGTAATGTACTTGTATAAATATTTAGTGCGCTTTTGATGGTCTTTTAATAGCTGTTGGGTATAGGCCCTATAGAAATCGTTATCAAAAACCTTTCCGGAATCCGTATGCCCAAAGCAGACTTCAAACGGAATTAAACTAGTATTGGAGTATATTGTGTGGTAATAAGCCATTATAGCGCTCGGCTTTCTATCTTTACAAAACTGCTTATAATTTAGAATGGATTCGCCTGAATGCAAATCGGTTGGTAATTTAACACGTAGTTCCGATCTAGGTTGCAAAATTAAAATGAGATTTTCAAAATTATGTACAATAGGAATATTTGTGGATTTTGTTGAAAGTATATGACGCTTTAAATCGATGACAGCTTCTAATTGTTTGAATAGGTCATTACCTATAAGGCCATCATAACCCGAATCTACATTATATATATAGAACTTGTGATATTCAGGGCTTTTAAATGTGGGTGGTAGCGGAATAACTATGACCTAATTATGGCTACTTGTAGCATGTGTACTGAAAACCTCGAAGGGTTCATTAAAAATTTCGTTTTGAAAATATTTGTATGCCTTGGTTCGGCTAATAAATGAATGCGTGCTACCGGTATCTAACATGAATTTTGAATCTAACTCCGGGATATATATATAAGGTAATTTTAAATTTGTGTCATTATTTAGTTCTATGGTTTCACGGTTTTTGTCTTTATCATCTACGTTCACTAGCAACGAATCTGTATCATCGCCAGAACCTAATGCGTTCAGTTTGATACGGGATAGTGCGTCAGCGTTGCTTGAAGCGGTTATGTGAAAATTTTCAATATTTTCCGTCGTCTTATTATTTGTATCAGGCGGTTTGGTTTCAGTTTCCGGGTTTACAGTCTTTTCTGTTTGATATTCGGGGTTATAGCAAGGATCGTCGTTAGGATATTGATCGAAATAATTTGCGTTTTCGTAGCAATACATGTCCTCATTATAATAATTCTCATTTAACTCTAATTCAATCAACCTAAAACCTTGCTGCGGTTGTGCTACAGGTGCTGTGCGCATCGACACATCTGTGTTAATTCGCGGTTGGTTACGCTGAGATATATTACTATCGTTGTTATATCGCTGCTGCATACCGAACTGTTGAGGACTCATTGCTGGTAAAGGCTGAAGGCCTACATGTCTATAGCCAAATTGGGGTGGACGATATCCGAATTGCATTTGATTGTTATTAGGTTGTGGTGGTTGATAATAATTTCCTAAACTGTTAAATTGTCGCTGCTGACCTTGAGTCGGTAGCGGCATCTGCACCTGCTTATTCGGTGGAATGCCAAAATTATATCTAGCTGGTTGGTTCATTTGCATAGGCTTAAAACTATAAAACTGTTGAGTTAGAGTGTTATTATTACCGAATTTAAATGATGGCGAATTGTTATGCGATTGCGAATGAGATGTGAGATTGGATCCAGACATTTTGTTCCTCATTTGGTACTGACTATGGAAGTTAACTTCTTCTAATACAGTACAGAGCGCATCCTCTAATGAATTTGGAGCTTTGAGACGCACTACTCTAACTAAATGTTCCGGTAAATTATACAGGAAAACGTTTAATGACGTATTTTCATAGATAGCCCTTTTACTATTGCGCATATTTGAGTCCGACAACCGGTTAACTTTACCCATTAAAATTGATCTCATAGATTGAATTCGACAACAAAAATCTAAATAACTTTCTCCGGGTTTAATTCTTAAGGTCTCAAGTTCGATATTTAAACACTCTTCACTTCGTGAATCTCCAAAATGCTGAATTAATAACTGCTTAAACTCATCCCACGTTGTAATATCATCGCGCTCACCGACTAATGCAGCTGCATTACCGATAAGGCGGCTTGTTATTGTATTCATCACGTACAAATTCTGTTGCGTTGAGCCATTAAACTTAGTTAAAACATATTCACACATTCTTAAAAATAGATTTAAGTGGCGTTTGTCACCATCAAACAAAGGAATGATTTTAATCATTTCACCAGGGATAAGTGTAATACTCTCCATAATTTTGTATTTTTTTTACACACAAACAATATAAAAAGAATATGAAATAAATCTAACTAAATGTCAAACAAAATATTAAGGAATAAAATGTATATGATTAATAAAAAACTTCTTTCTAAAATTATGATTTCTTGTATATGATACTTATTAAAATAGGTTAAACTTAAATTATATAACATTTTTTTTAACTATTTAACCAGAATACGTTAAAATGAGAGAAGTTCGATCTCAAGATAACAGAACGCCGAGGTAGTGGAAAGGATGGTGAAAAGTTCTACTCACCAGCCACCAACTGCTCTCATCGTCCAGGATCAGCTCCGCTTCCTTGACGAATTTGATTTGGTTCGAGGATCGTCTCGGTTTTTTCTTCGCGCCGCGGACCTCCGATTCCGACAGAGTTTTATATCGAATTCGCGAAGGACGCAACACTACCGAAGTATGATGATCCTACCGGCTGCGCCAGTCAAGTTTACGGGAACGTAAAATGATTTTTTAAAAACTATTTAAAAACTATTTAAAATCTATTTATTTCTAATTACAATAATTATAATTCTAATTACTTAATTAATATGTCTTGACAGAATTCGATGTCAAAACGAAGTGGCCGCTCCCATGAGCTCTGCCTGATATCTCATGCAACCAAAAGCGCTGACTCTACAGTTACTGGATACTGCCTAATGCTTATGTAGCCTTCTCTAGGTACAAACCCTAACAACCCTATGGTCTTGTGGTTGCATAACTAGTTTGAATACCTCTCAGTGGCTGTTGACATACAAAGTTAGCGTTAATTAGTACCTGAAACCTTTTTCATATTGGATTTTACTCCAAGTAGTTTTAATGTAAAAATTTAAGTACACCATTTTAAGTCCAAGCAAAAGACATGGAAACAATTACGTTAGATGCACAGGCGTGCAGTCAAGTACATCCAACACTGATTTCACAAAATAAATGACTAAAGTAATTCAAGATTGGAATAAATGTAAAACGTTCCAGGTGTATGAAACCTAAATAATCTGCTTTGCAAAATTAAAAATTAAAAGAAATGAAGATAAATGTATTGCGAACCATAGAATTCCAGACTTCTAAGATTCACCACACATTGTCATAAGAAACGCTAAACGGTAACTGTGTGCATGGCACTCACAAACCACTATACACATTGCAAAAAGGAAGCTGCATGTAAAGGCGTAGGCCAGGCTTTGCGCCAGTAACAGACTGCGACGCACCCAGCGTGGCAGCTGCGCCGCGTCGCCGCGCCCGCGCTGCCACACGTAGAACGGCAAGCACCACACGTAATCATGGGCACAGCACATTTCATAGGTAGCCGCCATAAGGCAAGCGCACGTGGCCAAAACAATAGCACAGGGCGTGCCGCACTCACACAGCGAGACGCAGCGCCACGTCACTAACTCGAAGCGTCAACGGGAGCAGCACCCGAGATCTCACAAGCATCGTCGGGGTTGTGGTCATCGTGATCTGCGTGAAAAATAAGTTGTTAATTATCAAGACAACATACACCGTTGCCTATTCTCTCATCCATCACGCATACGAGGCCCTCAAACAGAAGTACGCTCGCATACCGCAGACTACAATAAAGAACTTCGCTTTCACAAGTATGCATACATCTCCATACGAAGTATTTCATACGTACTCGTACTTGAACTTGCAAGTTCCCACATTAAAGACGCGAACTAGGATAGCGCCTGCCAGGACAGAGCTGATGCATGTTCAGAAAACACGACTTCCGCGCACACAGCGCCACGAACACAGAGTAAGTGTTACTGACCAGCGATATATATTTATTCTCAAGATACTCCTTGATAACATTATCATATAACCTCTTAATATTTGGGTCAGACGCGAATTTGCGTTCGAGACTTAACAAACGGCGTCTTGCGATATGAAATGTGTCTCCAAGGGTGGAGGCCTCAATCTTGCGAGGCAACGCCACTTGGTACCTGCCTAATGCGATTCTGCTAACTGTAGAAGCATAAAACTGCTCACAGTACTGATTGTCGACACTATTGATAGAGGAAACTTCTACTTCTTCCATCTCCCAAAACTTGCGAAGATCCAGACGTTCGTTGGAAGAAGTGATACAAAGGGACTAGGAGGTAGAATCCCGTTTATCAGCTGGTTCCTCTCTTAAAAAAATATATCCTAGAACCGTTTCTATCGCTTCAGGATTTCCTGGCTGCGAGAAAACTTTGTCTGGTAATATGTATAAATGCGCGCGAATAAATTAACGCTTAAAAGTATATCAACATCACCTGTAAGAGCCCAGAAATTGTCGGCGTTATTTAATTGATGCATTTTTGTGACATCTATTTGCGTAAGCGGAAGTTGACCAGTTATCTGGTCCAAAACTATTGTACTTAGGCTGCGGTCTACGCCTTGAACAAAAACTGAGAGTTGTAGAGCCTCTCACTTGTTGTTCGGTTTCACCTATACCCTTAACTGTACAGGTTTTTTTTATAGGAGAGGGGGCAAACGAGCATGCGGCTCACCTGATGGTAAGTGACTACCGCCGCCCATTAACAACTGCAACACCAGAGGAATCGCAGATGCGTTGCCGGCCAAAATAGAATTAGTGTTTATACATAGCCCTAACTTGCGACAAAAAAGTGCTTGCATAATGTTTTTGTGAACCCGGGTCAATAAGATATCACACTATCACGTCTTTTCCTCCGCGGCCTGCTACCAACACTTTAGCAGTAGGCAAGATCTAGGTCTTCAAAGAAGCTTCTTATGGTTGTAGAGAGCGTGCATAGCGACCCACGCTCCTATGAAGGTTCCGAGGTGTCAGCCGTACGATCGGTCGGATGATCTTTAGCAGTAGACTTGGTAACTTAGGCAGCAAATTAATAAACTTATTGTTAAATTTACGATTAGTAAACTGCTCAAAATGGAGCAAGGCATGATGTCGCTGGCCACAAGTACGACAAGTTAATTTAGAATTACAATTTAAAGTAACATGCTGTTTACTAAGAAAATTACCACAAATTCTATTCGATTTTGTATAATTAAATCTTTCCGTCGGAGACATGTTTAAAAACTTGTTACAGTTTCAACGATGCGTATGTGCATTGTGACATAAAGAACAGTTGGAAGCGGTTGTAATCGGTTGTAATAAATGCTCGCGATGCGCGCGTTCGAGGCGGTGCTCGTGACAAATTATTGTTAGAAGTGCTGACAAGGTTGTCAGATCTATGCGAGGTGCGATGTAAAATTTTTATTCACTCTCGAACAAATTGAATAAAATTATCATAATTCGGAATTTAATTTATATCGCGAATAGACATTTCATAAATTTTGCGGTGTCGTAAAGTAGCCAGTCTTTCGGTTTTCTACAGGTTGCATTTCGGAGAGTGTGCGCAGGAATTACATAGTTTAATTCCACCCTCTCCCTTCCACCATCGGACAACCAGACGTTCGGCCAGTCTACACACCCTTTCGTTGTTGACTTACCACGCATTCAAACCAAACGGTTCGCCACGTCGTTCATCATGCGTACAGCAAAGGAGTGGAATAAGTTGCCAGCATCTGTCTTTCCATCCGATTACAGTGTGGGTGTCTTCAAGGCAAGAGTGAATAGGCTTTTATTAAGTCAGTTTTGGTACGCGGAAAATATAAGTTTGTCCATGTTTACCGTGTGATTTATTATTTATTATTTAATTGATTACAGATTCCAACTAGGTTTAAAACAATGAGTATACTATCTTCAAATAATTACTTCTAATTACATTCAAGAACTCACAAACTATGCGATATTGCGTATTACGACAAGATCAGGAAATATCAGATCCAATTTTATATCTGAAAATGTAGAAAAATTCCACCTTATTGGTAATTTGAAAGAACTATAGAGCACTAGGTAAGTATAATTTTTCATGAAGTTGTCAAAATTTGCCTCATTTTTGTTACTTGTTGGTCTTAACTATAAAAAGTAGCACATAGAATTATACACGCCGATTTTTTGTAGAAAAAAAATATTTTATGATATACAAATTATATTTTACTTCGCTTATTAAATAAATAATTTTATTGTATGTAATACAATCGATTTTTTTTTACATAGTTTGAATAGATGTGTTCTTTAGTCTTAAAATTAATTACGATTAAATATGTATTCATTGCTACTGTAATATTTTATTACAAGTGTTTACGTAGGTATTGCAAATAAATATTATATCTTATTTTCTTTTTTTATTATTTTAAAGCTTTCTGGAATCAAGAAGATCATTAATGACATTAGGTATACTGAAGAGTAGAGGTAATCAGTCTCGACGAAAATATACATTGAAGCGTAAATTACCTTTTCAACCCACTGAAAACTGTGTTGAAAATCAAGTTATTGTGTACATAAATTATTTTTTATCGAGATTGACGATAAGTGAACAAATACTAAATACTACGATAGGTGCAAGAAACTGACTCTGGTGATATCATCAGGTATCGTGGTGATCATTGTGGGCATAATAATCACACTCGTTAATTTAAAGTAGAAATCAATTAAATTTTTACATCGGGTAGAATCTCTTTATGTAATAAAGACACACTCAATTAAAGTCCTAATACTTATAAAATTGACAATGTAGTGGCGGTGTAAAAATATCCATTACCCAATACTATCCCGTGGATTTTGTAAAAGGCCACAGAGGAAAACAAACGAGCAGACGGGCAGCAGCGTCTTTCTAATATCAACTAAAAATAAAATTGCTAAACCGCTTGTCAAGGGTGGCAACTATGGTACATATTCCCTCTTTAAGACAATTAATGGGGAAGCCTAAGTTCAGCAGTAGACTTTTAAGATGAGCTTTTTCAAGTCAAATAAATACCAGTGCAACATGTGTTACATACACGAGCAATGAAACCCACACAAACATGAAAGGTGAAAGTTATGCTTCTCATATTTTGAACTAAACTGAACCATAAGATTCTTAACTCTACCTATAGTGCAGTAAGTATATTTTTTACAAAATAAAATTAGTTTCTATTGGCGTCAACGTCAACTATATGGCGAGTGTATATGCATACATTTAGTTTTTTCAACATTTAATATAATGCCATTGTCGTGTGCCCATTTGCTAATGTTTTCAAAATCACCTTGTATGCTCTTTTGTACCTCAGTTATATCTTTGGATGCATAAACAAGACACATATCATCAGCGTACATGAACACCTTACAGTTATGCACGACATTTTACACAGTATTCACATACATTATATACCCCACAGGGCCATACACCGATCAAGTAGGCACACCCGAATCGACATCCGCCTCTTTCCCAACCACTTGGGAGGTAAATGTACTTATTTTTCTATTAGTGAGGTAGTTTTTAAACCAATTATTTGTGGGACCGCGTATTCCGCATTCGTCCATTGCATGTAATAAGATCTTGTGGTCTAAAGTGTCAAACGCTTTTTTAAAATCAATAAAAAGTACTATTATTTGTTTACCAGAATCTAGGCAGTCATTAATATAATCTGAAAATCTTATCAAAGCAGAGACCGTGTTGCGCCCTCTCCGAAAACCGTGCTGTGAGACATACACGGTGTAATTAGGTGTGATTAGAAGTCTAACCAGTGTTGAAACAGCTAGACTAGTTTACTTTAGCTATTTCCATAGCATAAAGTCGTATGGTATTTTGCTATGGGGACACGCAGCTGACACTGAAATTATATTTGTTTTACAGAAGAGGGCCATAAGAGCAATTTATGATTTAAAGCCTAAAGAGTCGCTGCGACAAAAATTTAAGGAAATTAATATATTAACTTTGGCCTCTCAATACATTTATGTAAATGTAATCTACGTACACAAAAATAAAAGTAGTTTTACAAAAATAAGTGATATAAACGCACTTCTCAATATATTTAATGTTGGCCTAAACATTAAGTGATATTCATTCTGTAAATACTAGGAACAGACAAAAGCTAGTAGTACCAGTTACTCGACTCTATCGAGTCAGTAATTCATTCTTGGGGCGATGTATACGCTTTTACAACAAAATTCTAGAAAATATAGAAAGTTTGACCTGCTCTAAGTTCAAAAACTTTATTAAACTAAGTTTGTATAAAAAGGGTTATTATAATATTAAGGAATTTATGGATGATAATAACCCTTGGAATGAGGTGATCGCTACCAAGCTATTTCTAATTTGTTGTATTGTTAATTTGTATAACATCATGATTGTAAGCTGTTATTTAAAAAAAAAGTCCCGCTGGGTTTCTTGCTGGTTCTTCCCAGGACAGAGGTTTTTTCCAAACCAGTGGTAATCAAACAAAAGAGTGACTTTCAATAAGTATTATTTATAATCTATATTGAATAAAAAAGTTTCTGTTTCTATTTCTATTTCTGTTTCTCTAGAAATTAGCAGTAAGCTATAAATATGAAAATAAATGTTGTATTTTGAGTTATCTCAATCAAGTCTAAATAATCAATACCGATATCTCTTAAGAAAGAAACACACAAACAACATTGTAGGTACCAAATTTTTCAGTTGGAATACCTGGTCCAGTAATGGTGAAAGCGTTGGTGACAACTTTTAAGAGATATTTCTTAGGTTTATTGGGCTATAATAAATTAATAGATTTTTTAAACAAGCTTTTATTGAAAAATTGAAGGAAATATACTTAAAATTTAAAAAAAAAAAACAATTTATTACATTAACCAATTTATATGATAAAAAATGTGGTTTATGAAATAGGTTAGTCTCGCAAAAAGCTTTTATATTTATTTATTTTAAAACTTTATTGTACTAACTAACCTTAAATAGGTTACTAAGAGCGGACTCTGGCTGGCAACACAAAATACAAAGTAACTTATAACCCACATTGAACTAATCAATAAACTAAGCAATTTTATTCTTATATCTACAGGAATATAAAAATTATTTATGGGAAATCTAAATATTCCATAATAATATTTAATTACCAACAACGACTTTATACACAATATATTTTGTTTGCACATATATTTATATGCATTGTTTTGCTTATGCCCCATTTTTTCGGATAGAATCTTAATAAAGGTAACTAGTATGTACGTAAAAAACTATCACAAGTATCGTACCAACGATAAACATAATTACTAGAACATTGCTGCATTCGTCACAGCTTTTACTAAATTAATAACATTAATGATCGTAGTCTTTTTATTTGTTTGAACTTATCTGATATTGATGTGTTTTCTAATCCATTAAAATTTATTGTTGTCAATATCTAAGATTGAAAAGGTAACCGTATTGACCACGGTGGCACACTCAAATTACAATTAGAAACTGTTTATTATACGACATAAAATAAATAATAATTTCAAAATATTGTAGTAAGATTTTCCTCGAAATTCACCTCCTGCCGAGACATTGCATTAAAACCTTTTTAATTCAAGATGACGGCTGGCGCGTACTATTCCAGATTTCAAACATTAACATAGAATCATTTTCTGTAACACTCTTTTTAAATCTTCATAATACTTGAGCGATTCTAATGTCAAAAATTCAATTAAAGAAAGTAAAAATATTGTGTCTCATCTTTTGTCTAATAAAATCCATTATTATTTCAATTGCAAAACATCCGGTTGCCAGACTAAGACCAAAAGCAAAAATATGCCAAGGAATAATGAGACGAGCTCGAAAGTGGGTTTCAGGTAAATATTGTTTTTTGGCCTCTTCGTTTGATAAATCTCTCAAATGCTTATCAAACAAACCACTTTCAATAATATGCAAAAGTCTTAATCGTAATTGTTTTAGCATAGGGAATCCTTTGTAAAAGTGTATACCAACTATATACTTGTTAATTACTTGTTTAAAAGCATAAAGAGTAGGTTTTCCATATTCGTCAGTAAAGTTTGTCTTATACTGAGCATAATAGCCATAATAAGTTATAGTATACTTGTCATGGACCTGACTGACTGTCTTAAGGCTCTGCCACAAAGTTTCACATTCTTCCCTATTTCCCCCTTCTAACTCAAATCCCAATGCGACTTTGAAATGAATTCTTATGACAGAGCTTAAACACGGCTTTATATCAAAGATTGCTAGATCGTTCTCTTTAGAAATTTGATATTCGTAGCTAGGGTGTGTTGTAAGACCCGATAGATTTGATTGGTAATGTATGCTAATCAAATAAGCAAAAACAATCCAAATGAACATGAAATATCTATACTTTAGCTTATTACCCATTGTAGCGCCGTGTTGAAAAAGAACGTCCCACATAACTAAAATTGTTCCACATTTGTCTTTTATATGAAATATTACCACCAAAACCACAAAAAATAAAATGAATGCTATGACTAATAATATCCAAACCACGGCATCAAACTCAATATAAGTATTTTTCAAATTCGATACAAAGCCTGCTTTCTTGACTAAGATTATGAGTCCGTCGTAGTTAGTATGGTATCCATATAAGTAGCTAAAAGTTTTTGCTCTTATACCCTTCAACATCGATCCTGATATCAATAAGTCAGCATCACCTTTCTGAATGGCTCCCATAGGACCAGAAGCTATCATATCATCTCCTACAAAAGAACTTTCGTCAGGATCAAATTGGCAGGTGTATATAATGTTGAATTGTTCCAATTCGCTTAAAGTTTGCAAAATGTATTGTTCTAATCCAATAAGTTTCACTTTTCTATGATCATTATTAGATACAATAACGTGTGGATACGCTTCAGTAAATGCTACTTTAAGTGTGCATTTTTTAAGTCCTGTTACAGGTTTGTAAAAAAATGATTTTGTTATGTTTGCTTCAAGACATTTCCCGTATGACAAAGTCCCAGTGAAAACCTTTCCACAACCATAGTTTTCAAATGGGTTATACGTGTAAACATCCATATTACTTGCTCCATTTATTACCAAAACTCTAAAAACATGATAATGTAGAAGAATTTTAAATATATCATTAATTTCTGACAATTCAAGTTCTTTGAAAATAATCAGAAAATAAACATCTGGGTTCCAACTTTCCTCCATTGATAGGAACATAAAATTATCTTTGAAAACTCTTAAATTTTTAGCTGTTATCAAGTAGCCTCCATTTTGATATACTACTTTCTTATTTGTTGTTCGTGATACTAAAGACAAATATTTCATTTCGTGAACTGCTTTTATTATTTCATTGTCAAAAGATTTAATATCGACATATGTAACTTCTGATCCTTTTTGGAACCAAAGTGTTATGATACTTCGAATACACAATGATAATTCTTTATTATTGTCTTGAATTAATAGTTCTTTATTTTCACAAAAATGTATGATGAGACTTAATAAAATAAAGACTTTTAGTGAAAACATAATTAAATTATATGAATTCGTACATTATTAGCTCAATCAGTACTATGCTTGAGGCATTAAATCTACGTTCACGTACGTACAACTTATGTGGTTCGAAAACAAATGAAACGCAAATTTTTTCTATCCCAAAGGTAAAGTTGTACAACTATAATTATATTTTGATTACAGGCGTATTATTTTCCGACGTGTGGTACGTTATTATGTATGAAATTACGTGATTGTGTTTGGGTGATTCTTCGAAAACAGTATTTAGATTTAATTCAACTAGCTTAATTTTTTTACTAATTAAACGAAATTAAAACACAAACGTTTACCATTTACATAGTTTAATCATATAATAAGATAATATTTATAAGCTTGTCTTATGGAAATTGTCCATGTGGTCGGAGATCTGTAAGAATTGTTGCAAATGAACCCAAAAGTTATCCGATCACACTCTTAATCTAACGGCTGTTAAATAAAGCGAATGGCTCCTTGAGAATTTGTGATGACTATAATGCACCCCTTAATCCGAATTCACAGATTAATCGACATTCCTTACCACGAATTGATGACCTTATCGTAAAATTGAACGGGGCATGCTATTACTCCAAAATATATTTATCACAAGTGTACAACCAGATCGAGTTAAATGATACACAAAAATACACAGGCATAAACACACACAGGGACTTGCATAGTTATAACAGATTTGTCTATGGCTTGTCGTCGAGTCTGAGAATATTTTAAGATGACGTCATCATTGGGGGGGAAACCGAAGACGAACATTTAAAGGCTCTGGAGGCAGTCATAAGTAAATTACATAAATCGGGTTTCAAATTAAAAAGTAGTATTTGAGTATTTCTAGTACATGAGGTGCAGTATTTGGGATACATAGTAGTGTTACAGCTTAAATGTTTCGCAAAGTGTTACGTGAGTGGTTTTGGGAACTAAAAAACAACCTGACCAAGGGCTGGCCAACCCGATGATCCCAACCGGGAAGTAAATGAAAATTGTTTAGAACTGGGTTAGGAAAAGAATTATACGGGACTGTTCCGAAGCCACAAAAAGTAGCAAGGGTTTTAAAATCGATTCTTCCAAGGTAGAAGAAGCCATATTAGGGATACCTAGGCCGACTAACGTGACGGAGTTGCAGTCGTTTCTAGGTAGGTATGTTGAATTTCTATGGAAAATTCATAAACAATATGAACGATAGGTTATTTTTATTGTACGACTTGCTAAAAAAAGATAAGCAATAGCACTGGTCATCGGATTGCGAAATATCGTTAACACAAATTAAAAAATACTATCCAGAGCCGAGGTACTAGCACATTATGACCCTAAATCCCATTAGTTATTACTTGTGACGCAAGTGCGCTGGGAGTCGGGGACGTCCTTTCTCAAATAGTCCACGAGAACCACAGCGAACTGCCGATAACTTTTGCATCGCATACTTTAAATGTGCCGAAAATAATTACTCTCAAATACATAGTCAACAAACAAAAACAGAAACAGAAACTTTTTTATTTAATAGAGATTATATGTTATACTGATTTAAAGTCACTCTGGTTAATTACCAGTAAATTTTAAATATGTAATGGAGTGTTTGCAGATAAATATAAAAGGTCATATATACAGATATATAGAAGAATATTGAGAAAATCAAAACGAATAGCTATACAAAGAAAAATTGAGTTGGCGATTAATTCTCATAAAGAAATCTGGAATATTGTAAATGATAGTATGAAGAAATATTTTAGTAAAGAAGGACATAATATAGTTCTAAAGATAAAAATAACATTATGATCATCAACAAAATGTAGTAAATGATTTCTCGAGCCATTATACTGAAACCTTTCATTAAGTAACTACGCTAGTGATTCAATCTCCGCACAATTAATTCTAGAACAAAGTGTATACTTACCTTTTCAACAAATGTGTGGAATAAACTTTGTTTCCAGATCAGCTTAAGATAGCGCGAGTACTTCCGGTACCTAAAAAGAGTAGTAAAATGGAAACCAAAAACTATAGAGCGATTTCCTTTCTATCTATTTTATTAAAAAATTATGAAAAGCTGATTAAGATAAGACTAATAGCACATTTACGACAAAACTTATTAAATGAGAGGCAATTTCGGTATCAAACATGTGTGGGTACTATAGATGCTATTCGCTAAGTAAGTTAGTAAGTAATACGCTAGACGATGATGTACTATGTAGACTCAATGATAAATATAAGGTAGGAGGTCTAATTTTAGACTTAAGTTCGGCATTTGACACGATAAATCATGATATACTGCTACTAAAATTGGAACATTACAGAATTAGAGGCTCAATTTTAAGGTTATTGGAATTCTACATAGCAAATAGGAAACAATTTTTTGAGATTAAAACAATAACAGACGGTGACAAAACGTTATACAAATCCAAATTCACAACCATAAAGAAGGGCGTTCCACAAGGCTCCATTTTGGCACCCATATTATTTATAATATTCATTAATGATTTAACTGCTTACATACATACCAAACAGCATGATGTAAAATTAAGTATTTATGCTGATGATACCAACGCGATTGTATCTGCTAGCTCGGTAGACGAATAAAATACCAAAATGAAAAACACACTGTATGAATTTAAAAGTTGGTTTAGTACATACGATATTTTATTCATATAGTTTTATAATGCTTTTCAAATCTACAACAAGACAAATATATATATATATATATATATATATATATATAATCTACTATCAGTTCAGCCTTAAAAAGTTTACGAGAATAAGTTACGTTAAAGCAATTTACATTGTTTTATTTTGGTCTAGAAGATTTTAAACTACGTTATAGCATAATATTCTGGGGCAACAGTTATAAGTTTAATATTAAGGCAGCTTTTGTATTACAAAAAGAGCGATCTGTACTTATTCCATAAATTGAGTCATGTAAGGGAAATTTCCGAAATTTTGGCATATTAACGGTCTCTTCTATATATATCTTAGTTTCACTTACTTATTTAGTAAAGAACTTTCCTAATTATGAAACATACGAAGAAAGGAAAAAGAGAGAAATGGCTCGTTGAAAAAATTTAAAAATGTCTATTACACCAACATTGAATGTTGTACGCCACAGCACAAGATATCAAGCCATTGAACTATTTAATTCTTTGTCTACCTCATTTAAAACTATTTAATGCCCTACAACAAATTTCAAAATAAATTAAAATCATTATTAATTAATAATAGCTACTACTCAGTTGACGATTACCTAAATGATAAAAATAAACTTAATAAATGTTTATATTAATTGTTTATGTACTGTTTAATTTATAATCTATTATGAAATCAAAAGTATTTAATTAATTTGTCAAATGATGTTTAAACTTTATCGATTCTTATTTTATTTAAGATAATTGCATGTAAATGTTAGTCTTTATTCATGTAATAGATTTTCTATACAATGTACATATTATTATTCTATGGAATAAATAACTATGACTCTGACTATCGCGAAGATAATGCGATTTCACAGGAGCAAAGCTGTTCACATGGTGACAAACACTAATAACCATCTCATCTGTGATAATATATTTTTTTTAGTATGACCATGTAGGCCTTTTTAGTCGTGCATAACAGCGCCTTGCAATGACAGACTTTTCAGAGCAGAGTAGACGAAACCCTGTTTAATTCCAAAAGTGTTTAAGAACATAGTTTTGCAGACTTGTGTCTTCGTTACCCGTGGCTTTGCAGCCAGCAAATAATTCTCATTTATGTCATTGGAATTTTGAATTTCATCTAATTTTGTAGGTAAATGATATGGTTATATGAATTCTCTTCTTGAGGCAGTTTCAGTAGTAACACGACGTTTTGGAATTTTATCACAGTACTTCTTGATAAAATACCAATGTCGAACTATCTCTCCGATCGACAAAAATGCCTTAAAAAGCAGTAAAACGTACAAAATCTGTAACTTTTTGTGAACATTTTAACTTACTATTTTCTCTACATTACAGCCCAATCTCTTTCACTTTCCTTAGTCTTTCATTCCTACCTTTATATGCTTTTCCTAAATTTTTGTATAACTTACGCTGAACATCGAACCATTGACCTTGATGGAACCACCGTATTCGACCTTCATTTTATTTTCTTGTAATTTGGCTTTTCCTTGGTGGTGGTTCACTGTCGTGAAGTATTTTCTATCGAGTGGGTTTCTATTGGTACATGGGAGCTAACTGGCATGGCTACGAGGGGTGTGGGAGTTAGTGAGCGAGCGCATTCTAACCTGGCAATTTCTTGAGCTATGAAAGACGAGAAATTTGGTGACTCTATAGAAACATCATTTCTAATACCTGAACTGAAACTGATTATCATAGGCGATTGTGGCATTATAGGTGCCAATGTAGGGTCATATTAGCAGTCTTCTGACAAGACTACTGGTACTTCACAACTTGCAGTAATTGAGAAATGGTTTATGGAAAATTCTATGGCCTTAAGATCTATTTCTTTAGCACTTGGTTCTTCATTTCTGCCCTTAGATAATTTCCGTTAATTTTTGAAATTACTCTTCAGTGAATACTTTAAAGACGAATACTGGAGGAGTATCTGAGAAACATCAAAATGTTATTAGGTACACCACTTTCGTCCACGATCCACACAATTTAATTAAAGTATAACTGTGTAAGTGTACAGTTAAATATTTATAATCGAATAACATCGCAATGTAAAACTATATATGTGTTGACTGACTGTTTCATTTCAACAAAATTTCATTGCATAAGTATATAAGTGCTAGATAGGATTTACGATCAAACTTAATTCCATCGAATAAATGCGTAACTATGTAGTTACATACTTGTGCATCGGGATTAAATAAAATGAGCCTAGTGTAATTATTAAGATTAGTTTTTGATCCAGGACGTGTTCAGATATTTTCAGTATAGTTAAAAACCACAAATTAAGAAAAGTACATATAAAATACACTTCAATTTTGTTAAAATAATCAGGAAATACTACTTACCTTGTCTTAACGGTCAGCATATGTGGTCTGATGACCTTATTTGTTCAGTTATCTTAAATTTTCGTCCTTTAATTGCGTCTTGATTCAGAGTATTAAAAAAAACTATAAAGTTTATTAGACATTGCACAATATAACGCAGTGATTGCGCATGTCACTCGATGTCCGCAAAAAACTGAGAGAAAGGCAGTCAACTGCAACCGGCGCCCCGTTCCTCCCGCGTTAAAATATTTATCTGGAACTTAAACAGTTGTACGCTGTGTTTTTTATTAGCATTGGCGGGTGTTCAGCGATTACGAATTTAAAATGTTTTTTTTTTGTTTATTTATTAGAGATCTACATTTTCATTACAATAAAATATACTATAATTTTCTGTTATATGCACGTATGTCATGGGAGACTTTTAGCACACTTCCACTGCTCCACCAGCGCCGGCCGCCTCATGGCAGCCCCTTCTTGGAGGACGAACACCCCATATTCTTTCTGGCATCGTTAAACCAGTGCAACTTGTTTCTGATGAGTGCCATTTTATGTTTATCATATAATTCATATTATCTTTTAATAGTTAAGAATTATGACAATGTCACACTATAGATCAAAGATCTGGTCGTTTACTCCTGGTCCTATTAAGTCGCTCATTGAGATATAGAGATGACTTAAGGTCACCCAGCTGGTAGGGCCAGTCATATACCTCTAAAAAACGTCAACTGATGTGAACGGAAAGTTCTTTGAATGGCAGCCTCATACCAATCTGCATGTCAAGCGTGATAACTAAGGCAAAGCCTCCAAACGGCAGAGCTCTATGGACTCTTGCGGTTTGATGAGAGAGGACAATGTCTAGCAGTGGACTATGTCGAAATGATGGTGAAGATGAAGAAACACGTATTACTAATTATTTGTTAATACATTTTTAATTGTCAGATAAAGTTTTTTTATTAATTTAGAGCTTGAAGAATATTCATCCTTATTGGTTTGAAGTCCCCAATAACACCTTGCAGGTAGGGGGGCACCTGATGGTGTGCCAGTGCGCTCCTGATTGCGTCCCAGGGTAGAGAATTAAAGGCGTTGACAATATCGAGACTTACCGCCAACGCGACACCAGCCTGGGATACTGCTTGTTATGATAGGGAGCGGACGCGCATGATGGCATCTACTGTAGAACGCTCCCGTCGAAATCCAAACTGGCTATTAGCCAAATTGGGGCCAACGCGCGACAGATGCCCATTGAGCCGAGTAGCAACTATTCTTTCGAACAATTTGCCGATCTCGTCCAAGAGGCATATGGGACGTTACGCAGAGGGAAAATCGGCGGACCTGCCTTCCTTCTTCAAGAGGACCAACCTTGCCTCTTTCCATGCGGTGGGGAACTTGGCACTTCGCAGACAGTCGGTAAAAAGCTGCCTAAGCCTGTCCCCCAGAGTAGCTAGACTCAGCACTAGGTCTCGACCCAGGATACGGTTGGGTCCCGGTGCAGTGTTCCGGGCTCTTAAGCGGCTAACGCCGAGCCGTTACACTACGGTCCAGCTCCTCCACGGTTACCGCCATCTCATCTTACCACTCCCATGATAATGGCGGGTGCTGATCACCCTTTCCAGCAGGTCCGGATCGAGAGTCTCCGTCAAGGGGGGCGACCAGGGCCGGAGTTTACACAGCACCAGCAGCAAAGCTGTCGTGGGCTCACTTGTGCATTGTCTTAAAATTTATTATTCTCGCTCTGAAATTATTCATTGTTTTTTTTTTGTTAAGTTTTTATTTGTTTTTTTAGTGTGTTTTTTTTTTAAATGAATATGGTTCAAGGGAAAGCCTATTGCGGTGGATAACGTGATATTATTTTATAGATTCTAACGTATCTCGAGAAGGAAAAACAAAAATGTTCACATATAATTCCCTTTGAAATATAAAGAATGAAGCCAAGAAGCCATACACGAGAAGTAAAACTTAGGACCCGTAAGAAAAAGAAGCCTAGTGAAAATAAGCTGGACATTGACGATTTACCATTTGTGCTATTAGAAATATTCGGAGAGTTTTTAAAGCGTAAAAAAAGAAATGCCAAATGTTACAAAAACATTAGCAGTTGCAAAAAACTTAAAAAAAAAAACAAATTAAAAGAAAAGCTGGGTTGCAGATTTCGAAAATGTAAAAATATTAGAAGTTTTCTTGTACAAAAACCGGATATAGCAGCTTGGAGAGCAAGATATTTACGACGGTTAAAGGAAAATGATGAACTTGGTACTGGCAAGAAACCTGTCACATACGTCGATGAAACCTAGATTCATAGCCATTACACCATCTCCAAATGCTGGCAAAATTCTCTAAACGCTAGTGTAATAAAGAATTTTAATCCGTTCAACTATAATACACTCTGTATTATAGGTCACGCTGAGCATGTGAATGGCTTCATAGAAAACGCAGAACTAATTTACAAATGTAAGAGTTTCACGGGTGCTGAAATGAATAGTGATAAGTTTTGAAATGGTTAAACGAAAAGCTCATTCCGAACTTACCTCCAAATGGCATAGTAGTTATTGATAATGCTGCTTATCATAGCAAGTAGATATAAAAATGGCCGACTTTCTCATCACTTAAATAACAAATGCAGAATTGGTTACGTGATCATTATATCCTAAGACATATTTGATTGACGAATTGTTAAAAAGAAATGATCATGAAGTGCTCCGATTACCACCGTATTACTGCGATTTAAACCTCATAGAGTATGTATGGAATTTAATAAAACAGCACATCGCAGATAAAAATGAAACCCAATCCGAAAGAGAAATATTAAACTTAACCCAAAATGCTATAAAAAGTATAATACCAAGTGATTGAAAAAATAAAAGTATTGGGAACAAGATAGATTAGGAGAAATTTACGAAAGAGAATTAATTATTTCTATAGGTAAAGACATCGATAGCGACTCTACTGGGCTAGAAACGGATACTGAAAGTGATACAGTGATTTCTGATTCTAATTCAATGTATTATGATGATTAAACTACATATTATTTAATTGCCTAATTTTCCTAATTGTATTATTATTGTATTTTGTTATTTTATCATATTATTTTATTTTGTCATTTTTTTATTAATTACACTTAACTTACAATAAATATTTTGAATTTGAATTTTTCTTTTTGTCAACCGTACTAACAATTGTCAGTACACCTGACGTCATGACGTCATCGGCAAAGTTTCTTCGCGCGGTTTATACTCTTTGGCTTATATTAAGGATAAACGTAAAGTTAAGAGTGACATACCATCTCTTATGAATTTCGGAGACAGAGTTGCGAAAAAAGTGACAGCATTACCAATCTTTTTGCGGACAATTTCGTTTTGGCGTATGAAACGTTTAATGACACTGTTTTGGTTGACGCAACTACACCTCATGTAACTGTCACATTAGGTCAGATATATATAACTAGTGATAAAATAGAAAAGTTGCAGACTCCAGAGTTAAGAGCTTTTAGCAACTTTTAGTGGTAAAAGAGCGATGGTAATAATTCTATACTAATTAAAAACTGTGCTACTAACTTATCAACATTGTATATCATTTATAATAATCGATCTCTGGTGGAAGATTGCTTCCCCAAGTTGAAGAAACATGCTGTAATTATTCCAATCTATAAAGCTGGCGATAAAAGCAATGTAAATAACTATAGACCTAATCGTATTCTCCCAATTCTTGCCAAAGTTTTTGAATCATTAGTATGCCCTAGCTTATCGTAGCACATAAAGCAAACTGTGGCAGATCAACAACACGGTTTTTTTTAAAGTAACGTTGCACAGCAACCAACCTTTTAACATATGTGAATAAAATAATAACAAGTATGAGCTCAGGAAATGAAGTAGACGCAATTTATGCCGACTTTAGTAAAGCGTTTGACAAGGTAAATCACGCATTACACGTAAACTTAACAACATTTTTGATATACGTGGGCCACGTTTGAACTGTTTCTCATCTTACTTACTTAGTCTTATACAGCGAGTAGTAGTGTATGGTTTAACATCTAGGGATATTTACCCTACCTCAGAGTTCCACAGGGCTCGAACCTCAGACCGATTCTCTTTGTTATGTTCATTGACGTCATAAAACATTGTATTTTTACACTGTTTTTGAACTTCACGCAGATGATTTAAAGCTATCCAAAATAGTAAATAATAGTGTCGATCAGATAAAACTTCAAGCGGACATAGACAGGGTAACGGAATGGTGTCTACTAAACGGTATGACGTTGAACGCTATCATATGATATCATATAATATTTTCTCGAAAATTTAACAAATTTCCAAGCTCTTGCAACATAAACGAAAGGGTCGTAGAGTCGATCAGGTTAGAGATTGAGTCAGGGTTAACAAATGTTTGAAAATGTTAGCTCAGTTTTTGAACATTAATTTTTGGTCCGATCTACGCAGAATTAGCTTACAGTATCTTGAAGTCATGGTGCAATATGTTTGGGTTTGGATTTATTTTATTAAATATAGGATCCCAAGTAGTGGGCAGCACCCATCCATTTTCTCTATTGATATTAGGATGTCTTTATATTTCAATAGCCTCCCGAATCATCTATAGTAAGAAACGGTGTTCTATTGCGAGGATTTGTGGTCTATCAAATTTAATGTAATAATGGGGATGATCTCAAACATGTTCACACACCGCAAACTTCCCGGAAGGTCGGTGCTTCAAATCAGCTATCAGTTCATTCACGCGGGTTTTTATAGATTTTTTTGTTTTTCCTATGTACAAGAGAACACATTCACAATCCAGCTTGTACACTCCTGCATCTTGTAGAGGGATATGACACTTGACGGATAGTAAAAATTTACCAATGTTCTTTGGCGGCTTGAAGTATATTTTAATGGAAGCTCGCTTTAGCCAACCTTGTCTGTGATTCCTCTGACATGGGTAGTACAGCAGGTATACACTCTACAGTGGCCGGCTTCTTACGGTCGCTGTGACGTAGGGGTGGGACCCGAAGCTTGTTGTCTTACAATACTTGCTTGACGTGCTGAAGCTCGGCTTCAAGATGTTTTCTGTCACATATCCGTCGTGCTCTCTGAAACAAAGATTTTCCCACGGTAGCTAACTGTGACGAATGATGGTGCGACTCACTATTTATATATCGCTTGGTATGGGCCTTTTTCCTATACACAGTGTGACCAGTAGTGTTATCAGGATTACGGATGACTAAAACATTTAGGAAAGCTAAAGTTATGTTTGCCTCTAACTCCACTGTGAATTGTAATTTAAAGCTTATGACATTAAGGTGGTCTAAAAATGCAATAATATAAAATATAAAACCCAATAACTTAAAAGAAATGCCTTTGAATAAATTTAAAATTGAGATTAATAAATGGCTTCTTGACAAGTGTCATTATAGTGTTAAGGAATATTTTAATTGATTACAATATTATTAAATGTATTATATAATTTATCTATTTTGACATTATGTACAATTAAATTTGATTATTTTTAGATATATTTGCATACCGGTACAACTCCCGGTAGAATATTATTGAGACTTACTCTTATACTAAATACCTGTATTACCTGCACATTTTTATCTGCAAATAAAGATTTTGACTTTGACTTTGACTATGAAATAACTTTGTCAGATGGCAAAACTGTGAAAGTATTTAAAGGCTTTCTCCTCAAAGTCCTTCATAAATATGTCGGCGAATAAGGAAGATACAGGTAAGCCCATCACCACACCATCTACTTGCTTGTAGAACTCTTCCTTCCACAATAGATAGCCAGTTGCGAGGTAGTGTTTGAGTAATACTGCATATTCAGTAGTCATGTCGTTATCTTCTAGCTTCCGAGCTACAATTGTGATGCAGTCTTCAATTGGTATGCATCTAAATAATGATTAAACATCAAAACTGACAAATTGATGATCTCACTAACAAATTGGTATGAATCCTTTGTGTGAGCTCTGTTATGTCCTCTCAGTGGTGACAATATTTTTGCCAACTGTTAAGCCAACTTATGAGTTGGTGAATCGATCTGGCTTACTCTGGGACGTCGTGAAGCGTTTGGTTTGTGTATTTTCTGTACCCATACCACCTTGGTGATTTAACACGTGATGGAATTATCGAGTTCACGTCGAGATTAAATTTTTCGGAGTATTTATTTATTAAGTCGATAGTTGTTTTAAGTGTATTAGTTGTAGTGTCTATTTTGAAATTATACTCTGACGTGTCTATTATTACCGTAGCATTTCCTTTATTCGCGCGGAGAATCGTGAGCTCTGGTCTATTGCGTAATTTTTACAACGCTTTAACCTCGTCATTCGGGAGATTTAGTTTCGGCGCTGAACTTTGACGTAACAACGACGAAATGTCTTGACGTATGGCCTCAAAACCTTCCTTATCAATATTGTTCTTAAACAGATAATACGCAACACTACAAATAATTTCTTCGAACGGCATTTCTTACGGTGTTAAAGCAAAGTGCAAGCCTTTCGACAAAAATTTTATTGTAGGTTTGTCCAGTGTTGATTTTGACAGATTATAGACCGTGCGTTGTTTATTGTTTACGTCTGTAGTCAACGTTTACGTTTCGATTCTACGTTGACATTGATGTTTGGAATTTGATTTGATTGTTAATTTTTGGTATTTTTGTAACTCCTCTCCCTGGACATCCAAAAGTCTAGTGGGCCTGACGGAATCCCTCCAATTGTGCTGAGGACGTGTACTTCAGAACTGGCACCGGTTCTAACGCATCTTTTCCGGTACTCCTACTACCTAGCCGTAGTCACGAAATCATGGAAGACAGCTTTTATCCACCCGATTCCTAAAAAAGGCGATCACTTGGACGTGTCTACTACAGGCCTATCGCCATCACCTCCTTGTTCTCCAAAATAGTGAAATCCAATATAAACTGCCAGCTCATGCGGTACCTTGAGGATCACCAACTGATAAGTGACCATCAATACGATTTTCTTCGGGGTCGATCAGCTGGTGATCTTCTGATCTACCTGAATCATAGATGGGAGGAGGCTTTAGAGTCCGAGGGGAAGCATTGGCCGGTTTGGATATTGCGAAGGCCTTATATCGGGTTTGGCAAAAAGCGCTTCTTTCGAAGCTCCCTTCCTATGAGCTTCCCGAGAAATTGTACAATTGGATCACCAGCTTTCTTGCAGATCGGGGCATCAAGGTCGTTGTAGACGGTGCATGCTCTGACTACAAGCCTATTAATACTGATGTTCCAAGAGGCTGCGTGCTATCACCAACGCTGCTTCTTCTGCATATCAATGATATGTTGCTCATTGTCCTGCGGATGACAGCACTGGTGATGCCCTATACACCAACCGTGCCAATATTTCTCGGAAAAACATCACCGTGTACCGGAACAAACTTGTGTCTGAAGTCGAGTCTTTGCTGAAAAATGTCTCGTATTGGGAGCGACTAAATCTAGTCCAGTTTAATCTTTAAAAGACACAAGTTTTCGAGTTTACCGGTAAAAAGAACCCCTTTGTCGTATCTCCTCAGCTTCTAGGCACTCCCCTTGTTGCCAAAGCCAGTATTGCAATCCTCGCGTCAATATATCTAGTGACGTGCAGTTTCGTGGTCATTTGGAACAGAAAGCCAAATTGGCTTTTAAAAAGCTTGGCGTGCGCAGCAGAGCGGGACAGTATTTCATGCCGACACAACGCCTGCAAATTTACAAGGCGCAGGTTCGGCCTCACATGGAATACTGTTCTCACATCTGGGCTGGGACTCCCCAGTGCCAGTTCCTTCCACTTGACCGCATCCAGCGCAGAGCAGCTCGAATCGTTTGAAATTGTAATCAAAGCCGCCAAATTTTACGAACGCACATCGAAGCAGAACTCTCGATACCATCCACAACATCTGAATGATTGGCGGTCTACTACTGTGCGATTTAGAAAATGTTTTCTTCCTCGTACAACTTCCTTGTGGAATCGATTACCATCAGCGACTTTTCCGGACCGATACGACTTAGGGACCTTCAATAAAAGAACCTACACCTTTTTAAAAGTCCGGCAATGCATCTGCAATTCCCCTGGTTCTTCTGGTGTTGCAGTCTTTCATGGAAGGCGGTAGTCACTTACCATCAGGCGAGTAGCATGCTCGTTTGCCCCCTCTCCTATAAAAACAAGAGTTGCTATGCAGGTCTAGAGAGACCAGTATCAATGCGACCTTAAAGACCTATTGCGATCGCTGCTATGTCTATGGCTCACTACGTCCTCAATGAATAGAAGGGATTGCTTGCTTAGCTGTGAGTCAGTTCACTTCTTCTGGGCGAAGTGTGTAGTTTCCTCCTTCTTCATTTAATCTTGCATTGAAATCAAATAGACATAATCAATATTAGTTCGAAATCACAAATTACTTTTTGTTTGAGTTTATTCTTATTGCTTAGGATACTAGGTACGTACATTGTGGAACGAGGTAGAATCACACTGTAGCTTGTTATGGTTGCAGCATGATTGAGTTGGCTCAACCGGGAAAGTTCCACACATTAACAGAATACCAGCTTAAAATAGCAGTGTAATGCAGCATTGCACTGCTATTTTAAGCTGGTATTCCGTATGGTGAGTGTAGAGAACTGGTCAGCTTTCTTACTTGTAACGAGGCATTCTGTCTTAATTCTCAGTAGTGACAATGCACCCGATTTGATTTTGAATCGAAGCCTTTGACCGACTTCGGTTATATTATATTTAAACATTACATTGGAAGCGTTCAAACGAGATATTGAATTATGACCTAGTATAGTTCCTACTCACTGAATCACATCTCATTACACCATTAGCACATTATTAAACTATAAGCGGATAGAACGTACTTATATTTACTACTAGTGCGACAAACGGCTTAACGGCTTTAGTAGGTTCTAAAGGCTGTGCTAAGACAAAAAATATTGCAGTAATTTCAAAAGCTATTGAACTATGTGAAATTCATTTTATTCCTTATATTTTTATGAAGTTTGATAATTTTGAGTGTACTAAATAATGATACAAGATAAATATGTCAAATTAAACGTCATATAATATTTAGTTAAAAAGTTCAACCCCTATTTTACCCTTAGGGATGAAATTTTTATTTAAATTTAAATAGAATCACCCACGATATACTCTAGTCAATAAAAAAAATCATTGAAAACCGTTCACAATCAGCGATGATATCTTGTAACACGTTACTTAAATATGTATGCGAAACAGTTATTAAAATAATTTACGTCAATCCACGTCATGTTAGTATAACATGATTTTGTGTTACATTGCTAATGATGTCGTTAACGCATGAATAATTTTGTGAGATAATTACGCCACAAACAATTATCAGAAAGCTTTGCTCACGATATTTTGTTTCTATTAGCTTTTTTTTATAGGATAAGGGTGACAAACGAGCACACAGTCCACCTGATGGTAAGTGGTTGCTGTGGCCCATAGACATCTAGACCTATCTTCGATTACGAATGAGAATGCAGATACGTTGTCACCCGTGAGAACTAAGATGGAATGCCTCGTTTCCAGTAAAAAAAAATTCCGGTTCTCTACACTCACCATACGAAACACAGCAGCATTAAGTTGCTATTTGACGCTGGTATTCTGTGAGAGCGTGGTCCTTCCCTGGTCGAGCCGACCCATTCGTGCTACAACTATACTACTAATATAGCTGCAGCATGGCTCTACCATGTAGAGCACCTATAGCAGAATAATCTCCTCAGTGGACGTCAGTACGTTTTTCGCACGTCAGTACGTTTTTGTTTCACTGCACTTTTGAATATCCTGGATCTTGGGGCAAAAATATCCATGCCGGAGCTTTTCATGGATATCTCGTTGAAAAGTCGACACATTCTTATTACCGGGTTATAAAAGGAAGTATTTTTCTTATAAGTCTGCAGGTCTTGCTAGGAATTCGGTGATTGCGCTTTGTAGTTAAGTTTAATTTACTTAAGAGATAATCGAAATCAATCCTTAATAATTATAAACATATAATAACATTTATGTAATAACATTTATGTTATTATATGTTTTTCAGGAAAGTGTGAAATAAACAGTAAAATAATAGGATTTGTGGCATTTTGTTGAGTTGTTGTGAGAATATAAATGGTATGACGGATTAGTACACAGAGTCCCTACATTTCTGGAATTAAATGAGTACTATTGATAGACCGAGAGCTTGAAAGTGTATTCTGCGTTTCAAATGTTTTCTATTTCAGGCACTGTCAAAGCGCCTCTTAAAATTAAATAGCAAAAGAGTGTAGGCGCTTCGAATTGCAATTCATTGAAGACAGTACAATATCCGACAATAAAATAATCTCTCCCTTGTAGCGTGGCATACTAGCAGTAACATCTTGTAAAAGTAAAATATTAAAATAATTAGTTTATTTCATCTTTTATTTGCCACCAAATGTTAACTAAAGACATAAATTGGTGGCCCATGAGGGAAATAAATAGAAATTAAAAAATTTCAAGAAATAATAAAATTTTCATCAAAAACGTCGTCAGCTAAAGACGGCTTATCGTGACTGGAACATTGAAGGAAGAAGATTTTGAAGTATAAGGTGCAAATGGATGGCTAATTAAAATGAAAGAGGATACAACGAGCAGTGGCGCATCTAAAGCATCATATCGTGTAGTTTTCTGCAAATTCAACAAGAGATAAGTGCCTTTTCTTTGTCCTCGAACATCATTACTTCCTATGAAATTCATCCAAATTTACCTTAGCCCTAAAAGGAATTTGTATAAATCGCCTAAATATCCTATTATTATTAGGTTTATTTGACATTAAAAGTCCAGTTTTGCCAAATTTTACAAATTTCTAGAACATTTTAAATATTTAACTACCCACTTTAAAAAAAAATCTTTAAATTTTAATATTATGTCAACGTTTTGAGCGATTCTATATATTAATATGTTAGTTTGCTTACAAAATTTGGGAATATGAATTACACATTTTAAAAATCTGTAACAAATTACAAAAGCCTTGTTTTGAAGCTCCTCCATAAAATTATTACGTATTGTTTTACATTACATTTTGTTTCTTTAAATAATTGTTATGTCGTTAGTTTAAATTGTATTTATGTTATTTTTAGATATTTTATATGGTTTACGTAAATGATATTTAGGTTTCAAAAGAACATAGTTTACAAGTTGTTTATTATTTTGGCCGACTATTTCAGGTTGCCAGTCGGTTCACTAAGCTGAGCTGCCATAAGTAGCAGCAGTATCGGTAATATCTGCTTCCTGAAGTTTCATCGGAAAGAGGAGCGTGAGGTAAAATTATTTTTATATTTATTTTTTAACACCAATTAACTTATTTTTTATTCAAAGCTTTCAATTTACTTCACAATGCCTGACCAAATTGTATCAGATAAACAGCGCTTAAAAGATTTTTTGTCCAAACGTATCTCCATTAAAGGGCAGATAACTAAATTCAAAAATTACGTACATACCTTAAAAGATGAACCTGAGCTGCATAAATTGCAAATTGATGAATTAACACTAAAATTAGCAAAATTTGAAGCATTGTTAGTTAAGTTCGATGATCTGCAAAGTAAAATCGAGGTTCTTGACTCAGATAATGTGAGTGAGGAAATTGATGAAAGATATTTAATAGAACAAGACACTATTTCGAACATTGCAATAGCTAAGGCCATATTAGAGTTTCACAAAAAAGAGCGCAACAATTGTTCAAACCATGATCATTACGAGCATCAAGAAATAGGTTTGAAATTACCTCAGATAGAAATAGCTAAATTTGACGGTGCATATTTCCGCTGGCTAGAATTTCGGGATACTTTTGAAAATTTAATTCACAACAATGATAAACTCTTACCTATTAGTAAATTTCATTATCTTATTTCTTATTTACAAAGCGATACAGCACGCATAATTTCAAACCTAGAAGTGTCCTCCGCAAACTACGCTGATGCCTGGAAGTTGCTTTACAGCCGTTATAACAATAAACGCATTTTAGTAAACCATCACCTCAACTCATTATTTAGTATTAAGCTACTTCCACGTGAATCAGAAAGGTCTTTGCAATTTTTAGTCGATCATGTAATAAAAAATTTACGCGCTTTAGCCAGCCTTGGTCAACCAACAGACATTGTCTTGTCATTTTTATGTTATCAGCAAAATTGGACAATATTACAATAATGAAATGGGAAGAACACCGAAATAATTTAGTAGGTGATATGCCAACTGTGAATCAATTTTCAAAGTTTTTAATGGATCGTGCGGACGTTCTTGAGGCTTTGAATCGTAATAACAATAGACTTGATAGTAATTCAGTAAAAAAATGTTGCGTTAGCCTCGAAAAACTATCGGGTACAAAATAGCCAAAATAGAGGACATAACAATTCATTCTCAAAATCATTCGCTAGTACAAATAAAGCAGTTGGTAAAGCCAACACATCATTTTTGTGCGTTATTTGTAATGAAAACCATAGAATTTATGACTGTGCTTTATTTTAATCTAAAGGAGTCGATGAGAAATTGCAAGAAATAAAAAAAATATAAATTATGTATGAATTGTTTGCGCAAGGTCACCCTGTGAGTGAATGTCGCATGGTGCCATGTCATGTGTGCAAAAAACGGCACAATAGCTGTTCAATTAGGGAACATGAATAAAATAGGCGACTCACACGATAGGCAAATTGTATATTTAAAAGGAATGAAAAATACAAAATATTTGGTGGCGATCGGGTCGCGAGCTATCGGCGAGTGCCGGTCTTAGGCGTGGTGGTGAGAAACCCCCCGCACTTCACATACTCCCCGCAAACACCGTCGGTGCTGTCGTAACGGCGCCGACATACTCCCGGCGCTGGAAAGCTTAACAGCTTTCAAGATCTTCCAACTCATCGGGCTTCGGTAGTAGGACGATTCTGTTTAGGGCGCGCCGCACAATTCCTCTTGCAGTGTCTATATCTGCGACGCGTGTCAATCCGTCAGTTCCCGGGAAGAGTTTTCTTTCACGTCCGAGACGCCAATAGAGCGGTGGAGCGTTTTCCTCTTTCAAGAGGACTAGGTCGTCAATTTGTAGGCTCTCTTTGGACTTCGTGCGCCACTTCGTCCTCAACTGCAGCTCCGCAATGTACTCGTGGCTCCAGCGTCGCCAAAAGTGTTGCTTAAACTGCTCGATGTGCTGGAATCTGTCGAGACGATTGGCATTAGCGGATTGTAGACACGGAGATGGCAGCGAGCTTAGTGGTCTACCAATTAAAAAGTGGCCCGGAGTTAAGGGATAATAGTCCGTGGGAGAGGAACTTAATGGACATAGGGGGCGGCTATTTAGGATACATTCTATTTGTGTGAACAAAGATGACAATTCCTCATAGGTTAGGTGCGTAGTCCCTTATATCCTAGCCAGGTGGAATTTGGCTGACTTTACACCGGCCTCCATCAAACCATTGAAGTGAGGAGCGTATGCAGGCGAAAAACAAAATTCAACGCCTTCGTTGGCGGCAAAATTAGCGATAGTTTTGGCATTAACTTCAAAAAACTCTTTAAGTTCCTTTGAAGCAGCTACAAAGTTTCCACCATTGTCGCAGAATATCTGCTTTGGTAGCCCTCTCCGTGAAACAAAGCGTCTCAAAGTTAATATAAAAGCATCCTTGGACAGCTCACTAACAGCCTCCAAATGGATGCACTTATACCTAAAACATATGAAAATACACAAATAACATTTTGTAATTTTACAACCACGACCTTTGCGATCCGTGACCATAAATGGCCCAGCGAAATCAGTCCCTACTGTAATAAAAGGAAAGTCGGGCATTAGTCTTTGAGCAGGTAGGTTGCCCATCATGTTTTTCATAGACTGACCTTTAAAACGCCTACATACGGTGCAATTATGCACAGTACGTCTAGCCAGACTTCTTCCACTAATGGGCCAAAAACGCGTTCTAATAGAAGCCAGTAAGGCTTGGGGCCCCAGATGTAGAAGCCGTACGTGTTCTTGTTGGAATAAAAGTTGAGTAAAATGGTGTTTAGAGCTTAACAACATGGGATGCTTCATATCGAAACTATATTCAGAAGCCTGAATTCGACCACCTACTCTTATCACTCCTTCATGTAAAAATGGATTAAGTGCCGAAATGTGCAACTTAGGACTTAGGGAATTTCCTTTTAATAATAAGTCGTATTCTTTAGGGAATGCCTCTAATTGGGAAATATATACTAATGAATTAAGAGTTTTATTGAGCTCGGCGGTGGTTAAGGAACCTGTAATTTTAGTTTTAGAATTTTTACAGTTATTAATAAATCTATGTACATAGGCTAAAACGTGTTGTAATTGTTTTAATTTAGAATATTTGTTAAAGTTAATAATTGATTGATAATTATCACAAATAGCAACTGGATGTGCTTTAACTTCCGGCAAATTCTTCATCTCAATAATAGTCTGCGACTGCATAGAAGGCCACTCGGACTCTGGCAACGATAAAAACTTAGGTCCATACCACCACATATCACATGCAGCGATCTGTTGTGGGTTCACGCCACGGGATAGCAGGTCAGCTAGGTTGTGTTCTGTAGGAACGTGGTGCCATGAATTTGCGTCAGTCAGCTCTCTAATGGCGGCGACTCTGTTGGCAACGAATGCTTTCAAGTTAGAAGAACCGCAGCGCAACCAACTAAGAACTACGCTCGAGTCAGTCCAATAGACATGACGCGATATTTTACGTCGCAAGGCTGGTCACAGATGAGCTCATTTCAGCTGCCAGAAGAGCACCTGAAAGCTCCAAACGAGGAATTGTAATAGGGCTGGATGCTGAGGCAACGCGAGATTTCGCACATAAAAGTTGGACATGTATTTGTCCTTCTTTATTTGTAGAGCGAAGGTACAAGCATGCACCATAGGCGCGTTGCGATGCATCGCAAAAACAGTGGATTTCAGCAGAGACTGGATATTCTATTGATACCCATCTAGGTATAATTAGTGAAAAAAGGCATTTAAGTCCATCAACAAAAGGTCTCCAGACATCGACAATATCCTTTGGAGCGGGCTCATCCCAGTCCAATTTGAGAGACCATAAGGTCTGAATTAAAATTTTGGGAACGATAGTGGACAAGGATAGGAGGCCCAAGGGATCGAAGATCTTGAAAGTTGAAGAAAGTATAGTGCGCTTGGTGACGACGTCAGACTGATCCACTGTAATGGGAAAATTAATGCTGTCGGTCGAAGGACTCCAATCTAGGCCCAGCGTATTTGTAGACTGACTCAATGTCAGGTTGCCGGATGACTGGTCAACGTCTGAAGGCAGTAAAGAAGGTAAGTTGGATCGGTACTTACGCAAGTCAAAACCAGCCATAGAAAGAGCCACATGTGTTGATTTCTGTATAGACCGTAATTGATCTTCATCATCGCTAGAAGTTAGTAAGTCATCAACATATATGTCCTCCTGTATGACTGCCTTAATAACGTCATCGTCACACTCCTCGCCCACTTGCCAGAGACACCTGGTGGCAAGGAAACTAGCGCTAGCAAATCCGTAGGTGACCGTGTTAAGCCTGAGTGTTTGTAATGGTTTGTCCTCCGCATCACGCCATAAAATCAGCTGTAGGTTTCGGTCAGACTCATCTATTAAAACCTGCCGGTACATTTATTCAATATCCGCTGACAACACATAACGATATTGCCGGAACCGGATGAGGATATTGAAAAGAGAGTCTTGAACTGTAGGGCCTATCATTTGAATGTCGTTTATAGACAAACCAGATGAAGTGCGAGCTGATGCGTCAAAAACGACGCGTAGACGTGTTGACTCACTGTCTTCACGAATGACAGGATGATGCGGAACAAAATAGGCAAGCTCAGGTCGGTCTACCTCAGATATTGCTAGATGTCCTAGTTTGCGATACTCCTCAATGAAATCAACATAGGCGGACTTAAGTTCCGGTTGCTTGCGAAAGCGACGTTCCAGGTTTATAAATCGCCGCCTGGCTATGAAATAGGAAGTGCCTAGGCAGTCTGGTTTGTCGATCAATGGCAGCTTGACACAAAAACGACCTTCTTCAGTGCGTTTTGTGTGCTGTAAAAATGTTGTTCGCAAGCTTTCTCTTGGTCTGTAAGAAGGGGCCTTTGCGGCAAGCTTTCAAGCTCCCAAAACCTCTTCAAATCATTGTGAAGCTCAACTAAAGTATTGTTGCTTTCAATACTTACAAAATTACATTTCACTGGGGAATTTAAATTGAGATTGTCATTTTGAATATAGTGCATGGGACCTGCGATAAGCCATCCTAATTTAGACTCATGTAGAATAGGATTTCCTTTGCCTAAAGAGTGCTGTTTGGTTCCAATAATGGACCAAAATAGGTCAGCACCGATGAGCAGTCCTATGTCAGACGGCTCATAAAAGCTGGGGTCTGCTAATGCAAAGGACTTCAGGTTAAGGTGTGTAATAGACACAAGAGACTTAGGTATCTTACCTGATATTTGGGGTATGACTAAACATGACGTCATAACGCTGAAAGAACCTACCTTTGAATGAATTCGAACATTGCAACGTTCAGCATTAAGCTTGACAATAGTGTTACATATGCCGACCACATTCCTAACATCAGACGTGGAAGAAGTTAAATTTAACTTTGATTTAAGTGATTCTGTAATAAAGCTAGACTGACTACCGTTGTCTAAGAGAGCTTTAGTGGTAATGTAATTGATTGTTTTGGGATTAAAAATATCAACCAAAGCCGTACATAGTAGTGTCTCAGAAGCAGAAACAGCTGACATTGAAACTGGCTCAGAGACTGCAACATTAGTGACTGCCACATTGGTATCAGAATCCGTAGGTTTGTGTAAAAAGGTATTGTGACGTTTTTTGCATATCTTGCACGTACCTGGAAGCTTGCATGCGCGCGTATTATGCCCTTTGCGCAAACAGTTGGGACACAACTTTAGCTCGGACACTAATGAAAGTCTACCATCAATAGATTTCGATTGAAATTGTGAGCACTCATAATTACGATGACCTTGACCACAGAAAATACACTTGTGAGGGGCAGTTGCTGATGAGTCGCCCTGCTCAGCGCTAACGAATGACTTAGTATGAGAAACGGGATTTTGTTTGACGCCTTGATTGTGATTTGGGTTTGACTTTATATTTTTGTCTTGTTTACTGCGATAAACAGACTCTAAAACTTCAGCGCGGCCCTTAATAAAAGTCATGAAATCATCTAGGCTAGGCATATCCGAAGCATTAACATTAGCTTGAATGTACTCCTCCCATTTAACACGCGTGTTGCTGTCTAATTTCGCTGAGACTATGAATATGATCAGGGTATTCCAATGATCAGTTGGCTGTTTTAAAGTATTTAAAGCACGTAGGTTTTTTGTGACGTTGTCTACTAGAAATCTTAATGACTTGTCAGACTCACGCAACGGCTCAATATTAAACAAAGACTTCAAATGATTATTTATTAATTGACGAATATTATTAAAACGCTCACAAAGAAGACTCCATGCCTCAGGATAATTATTGTCGCAAACTTCTAAATTACATATTACACGAGCAGCTTCACCTTCTAGATAGGAATTTAAATAATGAAATTTGTGTATATTTTTTATTTTTGTATTATTATGTATCAGAGAACTGAACGTATCACGAAATTCCAACCATTTGTTGAACGTACCATCAAACTTATTCATTTTAATGACTGGTAAACGAAAGCCGATAACTTCGTGATCATCTTCATCAGCTGTGTAAATACTGCTATGCTGAAGCGACGACTTTTTTGTCGTACTGCTTACGGAAATGATTTCCTGAGCCAATGCGATCGAATTGTGGAAAGCTTGTTCGATAACTTCTCTGGTATCCAATTCTAAGCTTAAATTATTTTCCTCCAATGCTTCAATCTGATTTTGGACGCTATCGAATTCGCCAAATAAAGTCTCAAGTTTAACTAATCGCTGCGATAGCACGCTAACTTCCGTAGGAGTAAGCTTTTTACCTTTTAATTCTTCTAAATGGTTATTAAATTTCGTAACACGGCCTCTAATTGAAGCGCGTTTTAAATTAAGAGTTTTGTACTTTGCCTCCATACTAGCAAAGTTAACGCGCAGACAATCAAAACAACTAGTTATGCGCTGTACTAATCAAATAAATAAGAATTGCATACAATACGTTCCTCGCTTCGTGGCCGCTGTGACGGAAACCGGTTCAAAATCAGCAGAAGCGCGGTGAAAGGTGGGATTGATGACGCGCGACGCCCGCGGTCCAGTACCACGACGTGAGCCCGCAGTGCTGGCAGTGACACGGGATGCGATGATAGTCTCGAGCGACCGCTGCACCGTAGCTGAAATTGATTGTTGGAATGCTTTGCAGATATCTCCGTACATAAAATAATAACGGGAAGCAAGGTTGATCGTAAATTTAATTGATTTGTGCAAATAATGGTTTAATTAGCGTAATATAGGGCTTAGCGAATGATTATGCTATAGTGATGACTAATTTATTTGCGTGCATAAACAGCTAACAGTGAATAGCGAGAAGTGAATTTACTTGCATTGAGGAGTTAAGCTCAAATATTTGCGTAGCTATGTACATATGTATGCTTACGTTTAAAGAAATAGGTTCAGCTATTTAAATTCTAACTATTTAACAGTAGCTACCAACTAATTAAATGCTAGTGAAGACTTTCAAGTCGTAAAATAGGCGCAATGAATGCAAATTATAGGCGGCTAGAAAAATAGCACTGATTACCTAGCAAATGATACGGCTAAATAATAGTAAGAAATGATAGACAATTAGCTGATAGGTAAGCAAATAGGTGTAAATAGGTGATTTTAACTCGTTAGGTATGTAAATTGTCGGTAGGTTTATCTAGGTAATTCTTTTAGGATTGTTTTAATAGGTATTTTATTTGGTAGGATTATTGAGTAGGAATAGTTTATTTAGATTAGCAGTTTTATATACGAAAGGGTATAAGATAGACAAGGAATATAAAGGATGTTGCTTAAGAATAGGTAGGTAGGGTAAGGCAACAAAAAATAGGACTAGATTCCTTGTTTCCTTGTTCACACAAATAGAATTTTTAGGAATAGTGGGACACGAAGAGGTAAAATAATTTAAAATTAAAAATTTTGTACAGCCGACTTCAATATAAGTTATTTAAGAATAACTTAAAAACTATTGGTCTGACCTTGATCAAATTCATATGGGACCACACGAGAAGTACCAGCTTTCAAATAAAAAAAGAATCATCGAAATCGGTTCACCCAGAAAAAAGTTCTGGGGTAACACACATAAAAAAAAAAGGAAAAAAAAAACGAAAAAAAAACATACAGTCGAATTGAGTACCGGCTCCTTTTTGGAAGTCGGCAGATAATAGGAACGGGCTCACTTTTAGTTGGCAAAAACCGCTGATGTGGCGCGTAGACTCCGCTGGACCTCAGCTTGGCCGGTTCTCAATAGCTGTCCTCTTGTCTTCTCTCCGCTCCAGATGAATTCTTCTTGACCGCTTTGTTGTTCTTAGGACTCGGGATGGTACGCCAATTTAATAATCTTCTTAGCTGATGTAGTAGATCGGCGTGGCTTCCTTTGTTCTCGTAGCTCGTAGTACTTGCGTTCGCGACGTTGTAAACGCGGGGTAAGTGCTACGACCTTTGGACCGTATTACGCGGCGAAATCGGAATTCGATATTTTAATTTATCACGGTCGCCACTATGTTCATTTAGGGAACTTGAATAAAATAGGCGACTCACACGATAGGCAAATTGTATATTTAAAAGGAATGAAAAATACAAAATATTTGGTGGCGATCGGGTCGCGAGCTATCGGCGAGTGCCGGTCTTAGGCGTGGTGGTGAGAAACCCCCCGCACTTCACATACTCCCCGCAAACACCGTCGGTGCTGTCGTAACGGCGCCGACAATAGCATGTTACATACTCCAGAATCAGTCAATAATAATAGACCTATAGCAGTCAAAGAAAATGAATCATTGGTTAATTTTTCTAATAACATTTCGGAGCAAGTAATTCTCTCCACGGCAATAATCGAAGTCTCGAATCCATTAACTAGTCAAAAGGTTAAAGTTCGAACACTATTAGATTGCGGTAGTCAATCTTCATTTATAAGTAAGTTCTTTAAGGACAAATTGTCTCTAAATACTAGACAGATTAACCTACTAAATGTAATCGGCATTGGTAACAATTGCACAAACAGCGTTGTGGAGAGATGTCAGCCTAAAATAAGTTCTCTAAATAGCAATTTTCATACATATTTATCTTGTTATGTATTGGATGAATTAACTGGTTCTTTACCCAAATATACATTAAGCACGCAATGTCCAAAGTTGCAGAAAGATGTGCAGTTAGCTGACCCTCAATTTAGTCAGCCTGCTCGTTTCGATATATTGATTGGAGACGATTTATTTTGGGATATTTTAAAACCCGAACAGCGGTCTCTAGGTTCAAATAATCCTGTACTAATAAATCCTAAATTAGAGTGGTTGATTGCTGGTCCGATTAATGCGTCATTATATGACAGTAAATTACACAAGCAAAGATCATTAAGTAAAATTAATTGTAATCATAATCTTACGGATAATTGTTTATCAAAAAATATTAACAATAATTTAACAAAGTTTCGGAGCTTAGAAGATATTCCTAAAAAGACAGGAGTGAAAAGGACAAAATTTGCGAAAATTTTGCGTTTGCGTTTCTTAACAAATATAAGGCATTATGAGTTAGGTAGAATTTTCGTGAAATTGCCTATAATAATTAATTCAACCAACTGTTTAGGATATACATACGATATGACTAAAAGACCGATTAATATAAAGGTTTCTCCGAATACAAAAATTATTGAAATAAACTATTGTTTCAAAAATTAATGAAAAAATTAAACAAAACTTATTCGTTAATATTAAGTTCGTAAAACAGAGATATTTTTTTTTATTTTTATAGGAGAGGGGGCAAACGAGCATGCGGCTCACCTGATGGTAAGTGACTACCGCCGCCCAATAACAACTGCAACACCAGGGAGGGAATTGCAGATGCGTTGCCGGCCTTTTAAAAAGGAGTACGCTCTTTTCTTGAAGGTCCCTAAGTCGTATCGGTCCGGAAAAATCGCTGATGGTAATCGATTCCACAAGGAAGTCGTGCGAGGAAGAAAACATCTTCTAAATCGCACAGTGGTGGACCGCCAATCATCCAGATAGTGTGGATGGTATCGGGAGTTCTGCCGCGATGCGCGTTCGTGAAATTTGGCGGCTGGGATTAATCCGAACAATTCCTCAGAGCACTCCCCACGGTAGATGCGAAAGAAAATGCAAAGGGATGCAACATCTCTTCGCAGTGCCAATGAATCGAGCCGATCGGAAAGGGCTCGGTCGTCGACGATTCGAGCCGCTCTGCGCTGGATGCGGTCAAGTGGAAGGAGCTGGCACTGGAGAGCCCCAGCCAAGAGATGGGAACAGTATTCCATGTGAGGCCGAACCTGCGCCTTATAAAATTGCAGGCGGTGTGCCGGCATGAAATACTGTCCCTCTCTGCTGAGCACGCCAAGCTTTTTAGAGGCTAATTTGGCCTTCTCTTCCAAGTGACCACGAAACTGCACGTCACTCGATATGTCGACTCCCAGGATACCGATACTGGCTGAGGTAAGAAGGGGAGTGCCTTGAAACTGAGAAAATACGACAAAGGGGTTCTTTTTAGCGGTAAACGCGCAAACTTATGTCTTCTGAGGATTAAACTGGACTAGATTTAGTCGCCCCGAATCCGAGACTTTTTCCAGCAAAGACTCGACTTCAGACACAAGTTTGTTCTGGTACTCGGTGACGTTTTCCCGAGAAATATTGGCACGCCGCTGTATAGAGCATCACCAGTGCTGTCATCCGCATAGCAATGAATGTTACCAGTTAGCAACATATCATTGATATGCAGAAGAAACAACGATGGTGATAGCACACAGCCTTATGGAACACCAGCGTTAATAGGCTTGTAGTCAGAGCATGCACCGTCTACAACGACCTTGATGCTCCGATCTGCAAGGAAGCTGGTGATCCAATTGCACAATTTCTCGGGAAGCCCATAGGAAGGGAGCTTCGAAAGAAGCGCTTCGTGCCAAACCCGATCGAAGGCCTTCCCAATGTCCAGACTAACGGCCAACGCCTCCCCCTTGGACTCTACTGCCTCCGCCCATCTATGGGTCAGGTAGACCAGAAGATCACCAGCTGATCGACCCCGACGAAAACCGTATTGGCGGTCACTAATCAGCTGGTGATCCTCAAGGTACCGGATGAGCTGGCAGTTAATAATGGATTCCATTATTTTGGAGAACAAGGAGGTGATCGCGATAGACCTATAGTTGGACGGGTCTGAGCGGTCGCCTTTTTTAGGGATCGGGTGGACAAAAGCTGTCTTCCATGAATTCGGGACTACGCCTTGGGAGTAGGAGTATCGGAAAAGACGCGCTAGGACCGGTGCCAACTCCGGAGCACACGTCCTCAGCACAATTGGGGGGATACCGTCAGGCCCACTCGACTTCTGGATGTCCAGGGAGAGAAGTGCTTTGCGAACCGAGCGCTGTGAGAACAGCACATCCGGTATGGAGCACTCACACCGCGGGATGGTCGGCGGTGTTTTCCCCCCGTCATCAAGAGTCGAGTTGGACGCAAAAAGGGAGCCTAAAAGGTCAGCTTTGTCTTTTGCGTCTTGGGCCCATGAGTCGTCCTCCCTGTGCAGAGATGGTAGTGATGGCTTACAGAAATTCCCTTGGACAGCCTTGGCGAGAAACCAGAATGCACGGGTTCCCGAAGGAAGGCGAACTTGTTTCTCATCAATTCTGCCTATGTGCTCTGACTTGACTGTAATGTGACAATGGTCGAAATTTTGTCGCCGCGGCTAAAGGAGTAGGAGCTTTTTAAAGATCAACTGTGAAGCTCTTATTTGATTTTGCAAGTCAAGAAGGCATCAAAATTTCATTTATACCAACTTATGCTCCTCACTTCGGCGGCATTTGGGAAGCTGGTTTCAAATCAGCAAAACACCATTTATAACGAGTCATGAGTAACAGCCATTTAACATTTGAGGAAATATGTACATTGTTTGGGCAAATAGAGGCGATACTTAACAGTCTTCCTTTGTGTCCCTTATCATCCTCTCCTAATGACCTCCTATGCCTTACTCCAGGGCACTTTATTATAGGAATATCTCTCACAGCCTTGCCAGCTCCAAATTACATCAACACCAAGGAAACAAACAACTCCTTTTTCTTTGCGTCCAGCTCTAAGGTCCACCATGGTGTTTTTTTAAATATTTTCCTTGATAGATTTGGAAGAGCTTTCTCACAAGAGGTATGTATGCATTCACTGTAAATGTTAGCGTATTATTCTAGGAGTTGTGGAGAGTCGTGTAGAGTCTATAAATACTTCGGAAATTTTTGAAGATTTAAGTTCCTCTCTTAATTTCACTGTAAAGATTTCCCAGTTTGCCTTTTTCGTGTTATATATACGTGTTGAGATTCTTTGTTGTGTTTCATCTGTTACTTTCAAAGTGTTAAGCTCAAAAGTTATTGCTCTATGGTCAGACAGGGTGACAAGGTCTGGTTCCACTTTCCGACTTTTTATTTTCTTTAATAAGCTTGATGTACATGCGGTAACATCAATGATACTGGTATATTCTCTACTACCCCTGCATGCATGAAAAGTTGGTATATGTCCCTCATTTAAGATGTGTAAATCAAGTTGTGCTAGAGTTTCAGCCACGGCTGCTCCCCGACTGTCCTCCACATTGCAGCCCCACCAGGGACTCTTGGCATTAAGGTCTCCTCCCAGTATGACGTATTCGGTGTTCAGAATGTTGATGAAACTGGTAATTTTGCGTAGATCATCTTCAATTTCAGCGTTTCCTTCAAGATATGCATTGACTATAGTAACACTTAATTTATTTATACTAATTTTACATGCTACTATATTTTCTGTTACTGTCTTTTGATTTATGCTATACTGTATATTTGGATTGACAACAATGACAGCCGATTCAACTGGTTTCTGTTTATTATCAGTTTCTTTTTGAATTACTCTATATTTACAGCTAACATGAGCTTTAGCCCCAATATAAGGCTCTTGAACAAGAAGGATTGAGATTCCTTGTTGTTCAGCTGCCTGCAGACTTTCTTGCATCGCGGCTTGCCCTCTGTCGAAATTTATTTGGGCAATTTTGGTAATCTTATCTTTTATATTTTCTGGAAGGGAATTGTTGTCCTTAGCAATATTCTGTTAAGGATCTTGCAATTCTATCCCATATTTTCCACTCAGGACATTCTGAGCTGTAAGCTGGATGAATACATGCTTTGTGGTCTGGATTTTTATTGCTGCAGTTTACGCATTTTGGGACTGCATTTCTATTATGGAACTCTCTTGTGTCATGAAATTCTGCACAATAACCACAAAATGCCTTCTCCATTTTACATTCTTTTGCACAATGGGAGAATCCAAGACAGCGGTAACATTGCACTAGCGGAGTTTGATTAATTGCTGGAACGATTTGAAAGCTAAGTCTTAGTATTTGGTCTTTAAGTTTACACCATACCTGTGGGCTTGTCTCCAGAATTATTATTTGTGAGTTCGGTATTTCTCTGAGTAAGGAGCCGTTCTGCTTAATTACAGCTTCTTCAATTTTCTTATCGTTTAGGCTATGAACGACCCCTATTAACCGCAACAGAGGATTTTTATTGGCAAGTCTTTGTACGGTTAATTTATTTGCACTGCTTCTGAGTTTTTCTTGCAGAACCTGTCTATTGCCCTCAGTCTAGTAGCTTATCAGGACATTTTGTTGCTTACATTTTTTAATGTAGTTCACTTCTATGCCCAACTAAATTATGTCAATTCCATTTTTGACTTGTTTTATTATGTTATCACTCGTGTTCCTAGGATCGGCTGACTCTATCATAATTGAGTAGTATGGTCTTGCCGTTACCTCTGAATAAGAGCGAGAAAATTTGTTAGTTGCACGAAAAGTGCATTTGTTTGTATGTTCTGGCGTTTCTATGTTGTTCTAATGAACGATCCACATGCTACTCCTTATCACTAAGCGATCTCTCTTGGGCTGGTTTATTTATTTATTTATTCTTTTTTACATCTACCTTATAATAAGGGATATAAAGGGCGGACTTAATGCCTTGTGGCATTCTCTACCAGTCAACCCTGGATGATTTGAGAAGCTGTGGTAGGTGAAACACCACTCATTAATTAATAAATATGTAAAAACATTATATCTTATAACAAAAAGCAAATTAATAAAATATTTTTAAACTATACAAACTTAATATTATCTACTTTGTAATAAACAGAAAAAAAATTAATAGTAAATATATAAACGGATAAAATATACTTATATATACAAAATATAAACGGATATAATATACTTATGTATATAAACAAAATATATAAACGGATATAATATACATATATATACAAAATCTCTAAATAAATATAAAATAATATAACACAAAAATAAAATAACATGATGAATATCTGGTTGTACTCTTACTTCATTTCGTAATCCCTCTATAGCCATTCGGATGGGAGCGGTTGATTCCACTGTTGTGTATTGCAGCTCCCTGGTTTCTCGCCTAAGTTCCTCTATGCTGGCTTTACAGAGGTAATTAGAAAGTCTACAGGGTACCTATTAAGATTTGTTACGTCCTCAATGATTTGGGATACCTGATGACGAAGGTCAGTTATGTCTCCCCGAAACTGTGATTTCATTTCTAGGATATGTTGCCGCAGCTCCTGGGAAACACCTCGAATACACTCCTCAAGATCCATCTCTTGATCTGTTGGAGGCTCGCGGGCCTTCTGAAGAGATCGTTCATCCCTTAAAGATTTTAGCTCGCTTAATACATTACGTATTTCATGTAAATCTTCAGCAAAGTGAGGAGGGATGGTAGGTTCCTTTGTTGTGGAATAGCACTGAGGTTTCAAGCTATCACGGAGAGTTCTAAATTCTTCTATCAATATCTTTAGCTGGTTGGTTATGGAGGTAGACATTGATATCACCTGTTTGACTGTAGTAACCTCGCGTTTGGTTTCCGTTATTGCAGTACAAAAATCGTGTGACAGAATCATTCTCATAAATTCGGCTTCTTTTTGCAGTTTTTCTATGAGATCTTTTAGTAGAGCATATTGACCCAGCGTCTCGTGCATGAATCTAGCGTGTCTCTGGGTTAGTCTCTCTGATTCTCGTGATACATTAAGTTTCTGCTTATTAGCTTCGAGCATATGGAGCATCCTTGAGTCTGAAAGTTTTAAGACCATCTCATAAAGAGTATACAGGCCTGAGGTTACGCTTTAACGTATCTCTCTCTTGAGATTTCTTGACTTTTCTAGTTCGAATTTTGTGCGTTGCAGTATCTCGTTTGCATGTCTCGACAGTTCATTCAGGAACATTCGACTGCCACTAATAGAGCGTGTCGAAGCGTCTAGGGAAGTATTGGTGTCTTTACTATCGCAGTCGGAGTCAAGAGGATCTTCCGCCTCAGACAATCTTCTTGTAGCCTCCTGGACTTCTACTGCTTTTGCCTGGCGTATCTGGGTTTTTATGCGAAGCAGACTTGATTCTGGTCTGTTAAGCATAGGAGAAGACGTAATAGCATCATCAAGCTTAAGTGATGGGCTAGTTGCCTAAAGAGTTGGAGTTTGCTCAGTTTCTTCTGAAATGCAGATTGGCAATATCTGGCGACTAGATTGAACTGGCGACTGCGTGGGGAATTCCGCAGCTGCGTGAGCTCTTGATTCCAGTGCGCTCGCTTCCCCACTAGTTATAGTTTTAGGAGGTTCTTTACTAGCCTTGGTAGAACAGATATTGCCTTTCTTTTTGGGTATTACCTGTTTGTCTGAGGAACTAGCTAACGATCTCTTTGATTTGTCAGACATGATGCTTCGTGCCAGTGAAAGATAATAAGTCTCTTTCTTTGTTGATAATAGAGTCTACTCTATTTTTTTTACTGTTGGTCTTATGTTATTCTGCTGGAGGATATTTTGGGGATATAAGCAGTGAAAACCGCGTTTCGATGCGATGAGGCGTTCAGGAGTTATGATTGTTCAAATTTTCCAAGATGGCGGACAAAGATGGCCATAAATCTTAAAAACTCTGATAACTCTATATCTCTTAAAATAGTCGAGTTTGGGCTCAGTCGATTCGGCTTACAACCGCATATCCGTTGGTGACCTTGAAATAAGACGTAATTTGCAAGGTTGTGAATCAGCAGACAGATTCTCCAGGGCACCCTTATGCGTATATTGAAAACCCCAACTGTCTACTGTACGCCGTTCCGGAGATATGAAATTTAAAGAACTTTTCAATATGGCTGACAAAATGGAGGAAAATTATTAAAATTTGATTATTCAGCCACAAAACTCGTAAATGGGTCTTGTTTGGGCTCTATGTATAGGTTTTAATAAGAACTAACGTAACGTAATATTTTCAGGCCTGATAAACTATTCAGGAAAGAGTTATCCAGATAAAATAGTCAAATACGTTTAGCTTTTAAACTAGAAAAGTTATTTTCGATCCAAAAACGGGAAAATGATAAGTAATTTGTACTCTAACTTTAGACGTAATTACTAAGCAGCTTAATGTTGTTATGTTACGTATGGTGAGTGTAGAGAACTAGAGACCCTTTTTTACTGCAAAAGAGGCATTCCATCTTAGACCTCACGGGTGACAACGCATCTGTATTCTGCATTTTGATTCGCAAACGAACGGCCTCAGCAACCACTTACCATCAGGTGGACTGTGTGCTCTTTTGTCACTCTATTTCTATAAAATAAATATAGATACAAGATGTTATGAATCCTTATTGTGCTCTTGTGTCCTCTGAATGGTGGTAGTATTTTTGCTAAGTGTTGGGCCCATGTTTAAGCTGGCGAATCAATCTGAATCACTATTGAACGTGTATGTATATAATGTATGTATAGTAATGGAGCGTTATGTTTGTGCATTTTTTGGTGACTTCGGTGGTTTGGCACACGCATATAGTATCCAGTTTACGTCTGGATTAATTTTTTTCGAGTATTTCTTAACTAAATCGCTATTAGTTTTAAACGTATTAGGTGTAGGGTATGTTATAACCTTTCTGTATGTACTTTAATCCGAAAAAATTTGTAGTATTTTAAGATTGTAAATCAAGGTATCCACTAAAACCGTAGCATTACCTTTATGCCATATTTTTAACAGTGGTAGAGCCACGCGGCAGCTTTTGCTGTCGCACGGATGGGCCGGCTCGAACCGGGGTGGTACCACGACCTCACAGAATACCAGCGTGAAGTAGAGGTTTACCTCTGCGTTTCGCTTGGTGAGTGCAGGTGGCCGGAGGCCCTTTTTACTGGAAATGAGGCATTCCATCTTAGTCCTCACGGGTGGCAACGCATCTGCATTTTGATTCGCAAACGAGGATAGATGTAGATGTCTATGGGCCGCAGCAACCACTTACCATCAGGTGGACTGTGTGCTCGTTTGTTACCCTTATTCTATAAAAAAAAAAAAAAAATGCGCGGAGAATCGTGTGTGTGTCTTCATTCACAACTGTAAGAAATTCCGTGTGCTCAAGTATTTCTGGATGGTAAAAAAAAATACCCAGAAAGGTTGTGGTGGGAGGGAAGCGCAACGTAGCTTTAACCTTCTAACCTATTTCAACTGAAAGTATTTCTAGGTGCTCAAGTATTTCTGGGCACGATAAAAGCTACAACAATAAACTGGAGAACACACATTCAGCCAAGTAGTGCAACTAACGGCGGAATGCACACTTACTCCCCCAAATTCTCTCCGAACGATTCTAAATCCAACTTAACAATCCGCTCAACAGATAATTTTTTACGTGGTAGGGCCATGCTGCAGCTGTGTTATTAGTGTAGTTGTAGCACGAATGGGTCGGCTCGACCGGAGTAGGATCACGTTCTCACAGAATACCAGCGTAAAATAGCAGCATAACACTGCTGTGTTTCGTATGGTGAGTGTAGAGAACCGGAGACCCTTTTTTACTGGAAAAGAGGCATTCCATCTTAGACCTCACGGGTGACAACGCATTTAGATTTGCAAACGAGGATAGATGTAGATGTCTATGAGCCACTGCAACCACTTACTATCTGGTGGACTGTGTGCTCGTTTGTCACCATATCCTATTAAAAAAAATATAACAGATAACGTTTTCTTATGGAATTCTCTGCGGTGTTATTGCGAAATTCATACTTTTGAAAATACTTTTATTGCCGCGTCGTCTAGGGTGTGTTTTGACAGGTTATAGACCTATTAGACCTTTTATCTTATTATCCATTTCTGTGGTCAACGGTTGCGTTCCATTTTTACGTTATTAATTCTCAATACATTATCTCATAACATGGCCTCAAGCACCTTACAGGCTTTGACTCAATTGCATGATTTACATAATATTTATAAGTTATTATTTCTAACAATAATAACTTTTTTGAATATGGGTATATAATATTAGTTGAAGATGGGCCAAATTAAGAGTATCTTTAACCGACGAGCATGTTTGAATAGAGTATATGGACATAAAAAAGTGAGAGAAGTGTATATTATAGTGCTAAATAGAAGTCTCTGTTTACCTGTCCGAGTGAATATTGTGTATTTATATGTATATATGTACTAATATATTAATATCCTTTAATTCTACTTTTAAAACTGGAAATGATTAACTGCCAAATTATACCTACATCTTTTTATGTAATCTTAAAACAGAAAATTTCAAAGAAAATAAACCATTTGACTTAATTTAATTATTAAGAAACAAAAATTTTATCATAAGATCCAAACAAACTTAAAATCTTTATAGCTCTTCTATTGTGTCGATAGATATGCCTGAAACAACCTTTAGCGTAAAGTTATTGCAGGTCGCTAAGCAAGACATGAATTATTCTATTTATTTTGATAATTTTAGTTCTTGTAAGTAATATTTATAATGAAATTTCTCATAAAATGTGAACGCGCTATTGAGTGCCTTCGACAGATAATTCAGTGGTGAGCAAGGTTGGCCCCGGTTTTCCTCACTTGGCGGTTAACAAGCATTATAATCAACCCAAAAACACAAATAGATTAACTTGCTTTCTGTGGCGAAGCAGTGTGATCCTTGAAACGTCTCCAGCTGGAGGTTATCTGCTGCTATCCTCGCAATCTTCTTCACAATGGTGGCTATTAACCGCAAATATGCTTGAAAGGATTCTTTATCATCTTCATCATCATTACAGCCCTTAACAAGCACACTGCTGAACATAGGCCTCCCCCAATGAATGCCACAAATCACGGCCTTGAGCCACCTGCATCCATCGACTTCCTGCATGTCTTTCCAGGTCGTCACTCCATCTAGTGGGGGGTCGCCCTACACTTCGCCGACATGTGTGAGACTGCCACTTGAGAAACTAAAAAAAAAGAAAATTAAGAAAAAAACTTGTGTGTCGCGGTACTAATTTATTCGCCGAAATTCATTGCAATGATGAAATAACTTCCATGCCAATTTTTTGTCCAGACGGTTTACCTATAATATGAAATCTATTGGCGGATTATCACGGTATGTCAATCTTGCGTATACTGGACGCAACATCATCGGTAATTTCACCCATGTAGGACGCATATATATATATAGAATGGGGTCCCACATATATGCAATAAATGAAACCACATACTTGTTATCGCCTTTGCTGACGATATACAAAAAAT